>BQNB010195388.1:0-11371 GCA_026074375.1 Tanacetum coccineum | reverse complement strand
TTGCAATTCAAGATACATAAAGTTTGGATTCTTGTAGATTTGCCTTATGGGAAGAAGGCAATTAGGACAAAATAGGTTTATAGAAATAAGAAAGATGAAAGAGGTGTTGTGGTTAGAAATAAGGCAAGGTTGGTTGCCCAAGGACATAGGCAAGAGGAAGGGATAGACTATCATGAGGTTTTTGCTCCTGTGGCTAGGATTGAAGCCATTAGGATCTTTTTGGCTTTTGCTTCTTATATGGCAAAATTGATGAGGAGGTATATGTGTCTCAACCTCCAGGTTTTGTAGATCCAAAGTATCCTAAGAAGGTCTACAAAGTTGTAAAAGCCCTCTATGGTTTACACCAAGCTCTTAGAGCCTGGTATGCTACTTTATCTACTTTCTTTTTGAAGAGTGGATACAGAAGAGGAACTATTGACAAGACTCTTTTTATTAAGGACAAAAATAATATCATGTTAGTACAAGTTTATGTGGATGGCATTATTTTTGGTTCTACAAAGAGATCTTGGTGTGATGAATTTGAGGCATTAATGAAGAGTAGATTTTAGATGAGTTCTATGGGAGAGCTCACCTTCTTTCTTGGATTACAAGTCAAACAGAAAGAAGATGGTATTTTTATAAGTCAGGATAAGTATGTTGCAGAAATCCTGAAGAAGTTTGATTTTGCCAGTGTAAAGACTGCTAGTACACCAATTGAGACCCAAAAGCCTTTGGTCAAGGATGAGGAAGCTACTGATGTGGATGTACACCTTTATAGATCCATGATTGGCTCTTTAATGTACTTGACTGCTTCTAGGCCTGATATTATGTTTGCAGTCTGTGCTTGTTCTAGGTTTTAGGTAACTCTAAAGACCTCCCATCTAAATGCTGTGAAGAGAATCTTTAGGTACCTAAAGGGCAAACCCAAACCGGCCTATTGTATCCTAAGATTTTCATCATGACCTAGGAAGCTTACTCAGATAGTGACTATGCCTGGAGCAAATTCTGACAGGAAAACCACAACAGGAGGTTGTCAATTCTTGACAGGAGACATATATTTCATGGCAAAGCAAGAAGTCAGACATAGTGGCAAACTTCTACTACAAAGGCAGAATAAGTTGCTGCTGCCAACTGCTTGGGCAAGTAGTTAATCAAAATCAATTTAGACCTATGGGTTCAATTTTATGAACACAAAGATCTACATTGATAATGGGAGTACTATATGCATTGTAAAGAATCCAATATTTCACTCCAAAACAAAGCATATTGAAATTAGGCACCACTTCATTAGGGATGCTTATGAGAAGAAACTTATCCAGGTGCTAAAGATTCACACTGATGACAATGTAGCTGATCTTTTAACCAAAGCTTTTGATGTTAGCAGGTTTAATTTCTTGATTGTTAACATTGGAATGATCAATTAATAGGCTGCATTAGTTAAGGGGAGGCAAGTTGATTTGTTGTACAGTTTGTATGAAGTGTTCAGATGAGTAGAAGAAATCTTGACGATGGGTGATGTAGTTAATTTCATATAGTATTTTGGATCCAGAGAGTAAATTGAAAGCTATCGATTGGAAATAAAGAACTCTTGTTGCCGAGACTTGTTCAATTTTTGGTTGACAAAAAGTTAGTACAGATAGGCTTATAGTTAGTATCGACATGCAGAAGTTTGTACCTGCATAAAAAAGCCGTTGGAGAAATACCAGCCAAGGGTAAATAAAGTGTAAATTGTAACGTTACTTTGATCTTGGTTTGTTCAACCTATATTAACCCATCCTCAATTGATTAATTTTACTCACATAACATTTCTTAATCGCTCTCTTCTAACAAACCCTAATATTTTCATCACCGACAACTATCAATTCGTCAATAATGGCTGCTCTTGAATCATGCCCTAAACACAACATGATCGCTTATTTAGAGAAGGCTGATGGGAATACTGAGTTCCATGAGATTATAGACTTTCTTACATGAAGCTCAATTCACTATGCTCTCATTGTAAGTCCTGTAGTCTCTACTATTTGTTGAACAGTTCTGGATGTCCGCTAAATCCAAAACAATCAACAATGTTAGGTATATCACTGCCATAGTTGCTGGCAAGCCTATGACTATCTTAGAGGCATTAATAAGAAGTGATCTTCTTTTTAATTGAAGATGATGGGATAGAGATACTTGAACAATAAGTCTATAATTGCATACAATTCATCAAATGGGCTATGAGGGGGATCTAAATGTCTTAACATTTAACAAAGCTCAATTTTCACCTCAGTGGAAATTTTTCTTTCACACAATGAATCATTGCATAAGCTCAAAAAGCACATCTTGGGATCAAATTCCCACAAATATTGCAACTGCAGTGATTTGTCTAACCACCCATCAAAAATATAACTTTTCAAAATTAATCTTTGATGGTATGATTAGACACTTGGATGCAAGGTGGGGGGGAGAAAAAGTTGTCATGTATCCAAGTATTTATTCATCTTATTGGCTAAACAAGTTAAAGAATTGAGCCTGTCCCATTAGATCACATCCCATATTAACCCCTGACTAGTAAGGTTTTTTCATTTATGGTTAAAAAGAGTAAAAACTTTTTAAGGAATGTCACACCATTATTTGACTCTATGTTGGTTCAACCAACAGAGGATGGGGGTGAAGCTTCAGAAAGACCATCTCAATCCCAACCAATACCCTCTCCTTCTCACCCAAGTGAAGACCAACCTAAGTCACAGCCTGGCCCATCTCCCAAACCCTCTCCTTCTATCCCTATTCCTGATTCCAATCCAAAGGGTTCTTAGTGGAAACATGGAGGACAGTCAATCTAATGAATAATCCTATCAGGGAATGAGGATGGCCTGACACTCCAAAGTGTATATGATCTTTGTGTTTCTTTGTGTAAACAGGTCACAATTCAAGCTAAAGAAATCAAAGATTTGAAGGCACAGCTCAAGAAGCTTAAGAAGAAGGCCAGACCTGTGATCACACACCACAAAGCTTGGATGAAGAGTGTTTCCATGAAGACAAGATTGACAGGGGAGGAAAACTGCCAAATCTAAACCAACTGCACACAAGGATCAAACTTTTGATGTTGCTTTTGATGATCTTGATGCAATGGATTACATGGACACTGAGGATGCTCACAATGAAAAGGGAGTAATTACTGAAGATCAAGTTAGTACCATGAATCCAGATGAACGTACCTACAAGACAAAAGTCAGTACCGACCAGCTAAATGTTAGTACCGACAAGCTCGATGAAGGTACTGCTAAGCCAAAAAATGGAAATTCAAATGAAAATGCTAATCCAACAGCTACTCCAATAGTTTTTGGAGATGATGAAACCATTGCTGAGTTTCTGGTATCCATGAGCCAAAATAAGGCTAAGCAAAAAGGAGTTGAGATTAAAGATTCTGACGACATTGCTAGACCAAGGACTACTTCAACAAGATCAGTGTTAACATTGAAGCCTCTTCAAAAATGATCCTAAAGAAAAGGCAAAAAGTTCTTGAGGAAGAATCTGAAGTCATAGGCTGAATCGAAGGGTAATGAAAGCTGAAAGAAAGTTTGCTCACTTGCTAATAAGAAGAAATAGCCCAGAAAGGGTTAATAGGAATGGGAAACAGAAGAGGTAAAATGAAAAAGTTGGCTGAAGCGAAGCTCAAAGAGCCTGTTGAAATACAGAAGAAGACCACCACCAGAACTCAGCATAAGAAACAAATGATGAAATATTTGAAGCATGTTGGAGAAAAAAGCATTCAGATATGAAGAACGGCTCAAGAATTTTAAAGAAATACAAGACTTTGTATGAAAAGTAAAAGTCTGATGAAACTTATTGCTATTGGTTCTGCTAGACGATGAGAGGATAATAAAAGAATGACAGAAACTACTGTTACAAAGAATGATGACAGTATAAAGAGGAAGAAAAGAAGAAGAAAGTACCAGAAAAGAGAAAACTTATGGCAATAGGAAAAAGATGAAGTCAAGGAAAATAAATATCAGACAAGATACTTTCTCATAAGATAATACTGATAGTGAGAAAGAAATGATAGCTGAGATTAAGTTAAAAAATAGCTCATAATGAGGACAAGGAGGTGATTATAAAACACTTGACAAGAAGTATTCACTGATCATAGAATGGAAATCTGAAACATCTTGAATTAAACCATATTATGATGAATGCTAAAGATTTAAGAGGAGATTAATCGACAAGTGGTGATATAGAAGCAGTGGATAAAGGAGAAACTTTAGTACTCATAATGAAGTGCTATTCCATAATTGATAAGATATTTGAATAGTTGTATGATCAACTGTGAGGGACAGATACAAGAGAGATACTGAAGGTAATTTTAACAAAGTACTTTGGGGGAGACTAAAATAATAATGTTCAATCCAAGTGATGAAGAGATTTTTTGGAACTCACAGCAGATTGGAAATCGATAGTATGTATTTCAGCTATGCTGGATCTTCATGGGTACAAACTCAAAGGACTGGTGAAGGATTAGTCCATTCATATGCTTTGTTGAGAAACAATATCCTTTGCGAAAGAAAGTAACTGGTGCAAAATGCTAGAGAATGAAATTGAAACTGAAGGAAGGACAATACTATGGCTTTGAGTTGATTAGATTTGTCAAGAAGTTAATTGCAGAGTTGGAACCTGAAAACTCTAATGGAAATGAGAAGGATCTTTGAGGTGTTGGTTTTCAAAACCCCCCCAAACACAACAAATGGTTATCATTTCACCAATGTTGTAACAGACATCAGAACAGACTATCCATAAGCAAACGCTTGTGGAAAAGACTTCTCCAAATCCGTTTTATGGTTGACAATATACAAAAATTGTATTGGTTCCAAACACACCTAGCTTCACAGTAAAGAGTTGGCTAGTCCAGGATCAAACAGTTCCTGGTAAAGACAAATCAAATCTGTTAATAGCTGATAGTTTGCTAAAAACTATATGGTTATCAATGCACCATGTTATGGAAATGAAGCATTGACTAGTCCAAAAGCAAATGGATTTTGGTAAAGACAAATCAAATCCATTGATAGTTGAATAAGATTTACCTCAAAACTTATAAGGATTTTTCAATTTACCTTGTTGTATTACAATGAAAAAATTGGCTATTCCCCAGAGCAAACGACAACTGTAAAAAACATCAAATCCGATAAGACTGGTAGTATATGCCCAAAAACTATAAAATCCATCTTAAGCTGGAAGTTGCTGTGTTTGCTGAAAGACAAGTTGCTGATAAAAGAAGGATAGCTGAAGATGTCAAAATCAACAAAAGGAGCAGATCAATAATAGACAGAGTGTTTGTGATACAATCCACCAAGACAAGAAGAGTAAACTGAGGAAACATGAAGTTAAACAAGTTGAACAATCATGTTTAGGGGAGGATTGTTGGGAATTATGTTTTCCTAACTTAGTACCGCTAGTTGTAGTAGAAAGTACCGACAGTTATAGTTTGTACTGTTAGTATTAGTTTGTACCGTCAGTACAAAATAGTTAGTACCGTTTAATAGTTAGTACCGTTTAAGAGATATGCATGAGATATTATAGGAAAAGATATGCATTATCTTCTACGCGTTTTGTAAGTCTGTTGTTTATCTTGGTGTATAAAAGGAACCCAACAAACATTAGAAGAAATAGCCATCTCATCACATCTCTCAATCTCATAGTTATTAAGTCTGTAATCTTTTAGGCAAATTAATATAAAAGTTAAGTTAGTAATATTCTTGTTATCAATAAAAAGAGTTTCCGCATAACTTATAGTGTTCATAGTCATTGTTTCTCCTGTAGTTTGTGTGGAACTATCCATATTGGCTACAACCCTTAAACAGGCTAGAAAGATCTATATTGAATTGGGATCTACAAATATTATTTTATAAATTAACTAGTCTACATATATATTGTCATTGTAAAAAATAATAAAAGTGGTAAACTTAACGAAATCATTATTTTGATTTATAAGCTAAGTCTAAAACTATTAGGTGGTGATATAACAAGATAAAATACAGTGCATTGTTTTATGTTTACATGCGTTATTCTAAATCGACCTATAATTAAAATAGGTTGCATACCGGTCCTTTGCGACGACATTCCTTGTTGATTTTTCTAAAATCAATTCCATCACTTAAGGTGAGTTTATAGCCCCGCTTTCACTTGTTTTACAATTACTTTACAAATCTCGGGGTGAGATACATTGCTTGTTTTCACTTATGGACGCAAATACTTTACCTTCTTTCAAATGATTACGGATTAGCCTAAGTAGCGATAATCCACTATGCTCGAATTATCATGAACCGTTTTAATTAACTATTATTAAGCACATGTTTATAAAATGATCCTATTGGGATTTGACAACCTCGGCCAGGATAGGTAGTCTACAAGGCCATACAGGCGTATACACATGTCGTATTTTAGGTGTCTTACTGAGAGGCACTCACAAGGATACTTTATGATAGTCTGACATTGATTTGGCATTCACTGGGCTACTTACTTTGCTTGAAATTGATCGGCATACATAACTTGTCTAAGCTTTGGTGTCATGAGCTTAGTGCAATCGTAATCACTGCTCCGGATATTGTATACCATGCAATACATACTTTAATCCTTGCGGTCCAACTTTGTTACTTACTTAAACTGTAACCCTTGCGGATTTTCTAGTTCATAATGTTCTATTTTAAGTCCTTTGACTTTTAGCATTTTTTGTTTCTACCAGATCGATTTCCGTGATTAACGGTAATCAGTTTATTATCTATTTGATCGTTAGTGCCATTATTCTCTTTAATTATCTCACTGTAGATGATTATACTTATATTTGATCAATTTCTAGGAGGAGGTCCCGCAAACGGCTTAAGATATCAAACAACGTGTTCCGACACGTCAGTTAATGGTCCATACTAAATTTAAAGCAATTTAACTTGTTTACCCATAGTGTAAATATTCAAAGTTCATCTAAAAACATTTTACATCCGTTAAAAATACAAGGAAACTTCGGGTCACATTTTAAATCACGAGTTATGATCGTTAAGAAACCCGACAAGAGCCAAAACGCTCCTAGGATTCCTTAGAAGCCTCTAGGCGTTCGAACCCCACAAGGGAGCAAGAAGGCAACATTTTAGCTAGTTTGTCCCACCCTTGGTACAACTTTTGTCTTATAGTGGTTAAATGGGTTTGTTTATATTTATTTTTTTATATCAAAATATAAACGTTGCAAACGGTAATAATCTTTTCATTTGTCTCTTTCTTCGTCGTGTAGATGGCGAAATCAGATTCGAAGAGCCCATGTGATGTGGTGGCGAGGGAACTTTGACGTCGAATGGTGGTTACGTCGGATTCGGAAAGCTCACCCGCCATGACACCCAATGCTCTTGTTGGTGATTTTAGTGTCATAAACTATTTTAGGTAATTTCGATTTACTAGAGACCGATGAGATTTCATATTCGGCTCGGATACGAGTTACAAAAGTGTGAAGTGCACACTCGTTGAGCTAATATGAACTCGACCATGACAAAGATGCGGGGGTCAAGGGGGACGCGCCCCCTTGCGGGGTCAAGGGGCAGAGCCTCTACCCAAACAATATATTTGGTGCTCTAGATACTAGTTTTCCCAACAAAACCCAACCAACATGCGTGTTGGTGAAGAGTCGTGTCTGTTGGAAATTAACCAACTTTAACTGACTTCAACCGCCTTAATTGTCAAACTGTTTGTTATATAACAAACATATCTGGTCTCATCTTACATACGAAAAATTTCATACAATTCCTCTTTGTTCCTGCTTTGTTCTCTTATGCCTAGAAACAAAGTATTTTCTTCTTGAATTATCTCGATATGGATTTCGTGATACCCAGGCACCAACAGGGTCAAAATACTTTATACGGAAAGTGAACTCAACACGATTCAAGCAAGATATTCAAGATTATCATCACACACCCTAACCAATTTTCTAACAAATGTATAAAGTATTCTGTAATAATCATGGCTAGAAGTATTGTGAAAGAGATAACTACAAACTTTTGGAAACTAGATAAGTTTGAAGGGCATGATTTTAGACTATGGCAAAAGAAGATGCACTTCCTTTTGACCACTTTAAAGGTTGTGTATGTTCTGACTACCCTGATGACAGAGTTGTTGGAGGACGATACAGTGGAAGTAATCAAACGCAGATCAAAGTGGGAAAACGATGACTACATCTGTAGAGGACACATACTAAACGGTATGTCTGACCCCCTGTTTGATATTTATCAGAACGTGGAATCTGCAAAGAAGTTATGGGATTCTCTTGAATACAAGTGCATGGCGGAGGATGCTTCTAGTAAGAAGTTCCTTGTAAGTAATTTCAATAATTACAAGATGGTCGATTCCAGGCCTATCATAGAACAATTCAACGAACTCCTTAGAATCCTTGGACAATACACATAACACGGTCTGAAAATGGATGATACAAAATCCTTTACAAGTTTGATATAGACAATATTGCCTCCTATCGTGAAGGATTTCAAACATAGTTTGAAACATGGTAAAGACGATCTATCTTTGGTACAACTTGGTAGTCACTTGCATATAGAGGAGTCTCTAAGGGCGCATGAAAGTGGCAAGGGCAAAGGAAAATAAGTTGATGGACCCTCGGTAAGTATGATGGAAGAGGGTGGAAAGAATAAAAAAATAAACAAAACAAAGGAAAGAAACGTGGTTTCAAGGATAACAACGTGATTGTTTCTGGTTTTCCAACAAGAAACCTAAATTGGAATGTTGGAATGGTGGCAAACTGTCAAGTTAGAGGGAAGTCGTAGTGGAAACAGAAGAATAAACCAAGTGCTAGTGGTTCGAGAAAGGGTATAAGGCGCTAAAATCCCAAGACCAAGGTCAAATTAAGTACATTTAGTAACATATTTATTATATAAACTGTTTCACTAATTTCTGAAGCATTTTATGTGTAGGTTGATGCAATTACGTGGTGGATTGATTCTGGTGCCACAACTCATGTTTGTAAAGATCGTTGCTGGTTTAAGACATATGAACCGGTGGAAGACGGATTTGTCCTTTACATGGTGATTGAACATTCACTCCCTATTCATGGAAAAGGAAGTGTGGTGTTGGAATTCAGTTCTGGAAAATCTATTACTTTGTTTAATGTGTTGTATGTACCAAAACTTTGTAAGAATTTAATTTCTGGTCCTGTATTAAATAAGTATGGATACAAACAAGTGTATGAGTCCGATAAGTATGTCTTATCAAAGTCTGGTGTATTTGTAGGATTTGGTTATTGTAATATTGGAATGTTTATGTTAAATTTGAATAAAGTTCCTGATGATTCTAGTTCTATTTATATGTCTTCTTCTACTATTGTTAATTCCTCATTATGGCATGCTCGTTTAGGACATGCACTATAAAAGAATGCTTGAAATGTCTAAAGATGATTTAATTTCTGCTATTGATGAAAATACAAAAAAATGTAGTACTTGCATGTTAACAAAAATCACTAGACAACCATTTAAACTGTGTACAATGAAATATGTCCATAATCTTTTGAAATATACATAGTAAGTATGTGAATTTTACATGCAACACCATCTTTAGGCAATAAAAAGTATGTTATAACTTTTATAGATGATGCATCTAGATTTTGTTATGTTTACTTTCTACATGCAAAAAATGAAGCTCCAGATAAATTTAGAATTTATAAAATAGAATTTGAATTAAAACAAAATGACTTAATTAAAACCTTACGCACAGATAGAGGTGGTGAATATTATGATCCTGTATTTTTCCAATCTGTAGGAATCATTCATAAAACTATGGCTTCTTAAACACCACAACAAAATGGTGTGGCTAAAAGGAAAAATAAAGCTCTTAAAGAAATGGTTAATGCCATATTGTCTTACTCAGGTTTGAGTGACGGGTTTTGGAGAGAAGCCATGTTAATGGCTTGCTATTTATTTAATAGGGTTCCTAATAAAAGGAACAAACTACCCCATATGAACTTTGGTATAAAAAACCACCCAACTTGACATTTTTTATGTGTTTGGGGTTGTAGGGCCGTTGCTATGATTCCGAACCCTAAAAGAAAAACTTTGGGTGAAAAGGGTATTGATTGCATCTTTGTTGGATATGCTGAGCATTCCAAGGCATATAGGTTTTATGTCATAGAACCTAATGACTCCGTTTCTATTAACACAATAATAGAATCAAGAGATGAAATATTTGATAAGAATCGTTTCTCTTCAATACCTAGACCGAAAGATATTATACCAAATTCGGATGAATCTCAAAGGGATGATCATTCAAATGATGTACCAAGTGAGACTCTCGAACCTCGTAAGAGTAAAAGAGCTAGAAAAGCTAAATCATATGGTTGTGATTTTCAACTATATTTAGTTGAGGGATCAAGAGATCAAATTGGATCTCAATACTCTTACTGTTATAGTATAGAGGAGGATCTTATGACCTATAGTGAAGCTATGCAATCTCGAGATGCTGCTTTCTGGAAAGAAGCAATTGATGATGAGATTGGCTCTATTATGGAAAATAATACATGAGTCTTGTCTGATTTACCTCCAGGTTGCAAACTTTTAGGTTGCAAATGGATTTTCAAAAGGAAGATGAAAGTCGATGGAACAATTGACAAGTTTAAGGCTCGATTGGTAATACAAGGCTTTAGACAAAAGGAAGGGATCGATTACTTTGACACCTATGCACCAGTTGTTCGTATCACTACTATTAGATTGTTGTTAGCTTTAGCAGCTATTCACAATCGATTGATCCATCAAATGGATGTCAAAACATCATTTTTAAATGGTAATTTGGAAGAAGAAGTGTATATGAAGCAACCGGAAGGATTTATTATGCCAGGTAATGAGCATAAGGTGTGTAAGCTGATTAAGTCATTGTATGGGCTGAAACAAGCACCTAAGCAATGCCATCAAAAGTTTGATGAGGTTGTGTTGTCTAGTGGTTTTCTGCTAAACCAATCTCACAAATGTGTATATAGCAAATTTGATGGCTTCGATAAATGTGTTATAATTTGTCTATATGTTGATGACATGTTGATTTTTGGAACTAACCAAAATAAAGTTGATAAAACTAAGAAGTTTTTGTCATCAAAGTTTTCGATGAAAGATATGGGAGAAGCAGACGTTATTCTTGGTATTAAGATAAAACGCAAAAATAAGGGGATTGTCATCACACAATCTCGCTACATTGAGAAAATACTCTAGAAGTTTAAATTCAATCGTGAAGATTGTTCTCCGGTGAGTACTCCCATGGATCCGGTAGAAAAACTTAAGCCAAATACAGGTAAACAGCTATTGGATGCTTGATGTATGCTATGACTAGCACTAGACCTGATATTGCTTATGTTGTTGGTAGATTGAGCAGATTTACTAGTAATCCAGGT
>BQNB010195386.1:0-11371 GCA_026074375.1 Tanacetum coccineum | reverse complement strand
TATGGTAAGAGTTGAACATGATCATACCAGAATAGGTTCATTTAGCATAGTACCAGCTAAATGATCTTCATACTGAATTGATGACTTAAGCCTTTTGTTTGCTTTGAAGTAGTCATAGATGTCATTAACATGTTTTCTTTTCTTGTTTTTGAGATCATTTAATTTTTTGAGAGGGTCCTGTTAACTTAGAGGAATATCCAAGTTAATGCCCAGTTCTGCTTTAGTTGTGTGTGTGAATGAATTTCATTCTTGTCACTATCTGGTCATAGATGATTTTCCATCCTTTACCAGTTCTGTTTGGACATGCATTCATGACTTCTCTCCATTCACCAATGTGTAGATCACTGGATTTGAAGTTGGGAATAACTTCACTTGTACCATCCTCTTTGTACACTTTAAGTGTAATTGGACCCTTTCTGGTTAAGACATCACAGTTTGTGATTCTTGATTCTGCTCTTCTATTTAGCATTTTGTCACAGTATCTGTCATACTGTAACTTTTCATTGTAGTACTTGTTCACCACCTCTAGACCAAGAAGATCAACCAGCTCTTCTTTTCTTACCTCACTTCTTAGTTTACCTGCTTTAGCTTTAGCATCTTCCTCTATCTTCTTTTGATGATTGATTTCTTCTTTAGTTAGATGGATATGCTTTCCACCTTCAGTGACAAAATCAAACTTCTTTACTTTCTTTATTTTAGAGGACTCAATCATAAAACCAGTCAAGTGAGTTTCATTATCATCAAAATCACTGTTAGTACTCTCCTTTTCAGCCTTACTAAAGACATGGCCTTTTTGCCCTTGTCTTTCTTGATATGCTCCCCCTCAAGTTAAGAGGAGATTTTTAGTGGATTTTAAAGAGAAGGAGATTGCATTTGAGATGTTGTGGTTGTGATGACCGAAGGAATGATTGGTGTTGTAGGTGGTGGTGTTGGTTTTGATTGTTGTTTGGTCAGTTTTGCATTCTTTACACTTTTTCTTTGAAACAACTAAGAGATGGTGATTTGATTCGTGTTCTTCTCCCTCCCCAGCAGGTTGAGTGCCAGCTTGGCCTACTAAAGGAACACTAGCATCTTTTGTTTTCTTTGATGCAATGGCCTAAATAAACTGCTTCAAGGTATTAGTGACTTTATTGAGTAGACTTGAAAGAGCATCCAAGGTCTTCAGTTTGGCCTGAACAGTTTCAACTTTTGTTGGCACAGAAAGAAATTCTGCTGGTAGTTCCCACTGAAGTGTCTTCAGTTCAGCAACTTAGGATGTATGACTTGTAACAGTCTTGGTAAAGTCTTCTAGCTTGGTAGGAATTTCTTTTAATTCTCCTGGTAGCTTAATTTTCAATTCATGAACTTGTTTATTTAACCCTTTTACTTCTTCAGTTAGTTCATTAAACTTGAATGAGAGTTCCTTTAGCTCAGTTGGTAGTAAGTTGCTAAATTCATAAGCAGATAAAATCTTTGAGAATTTAGTTTGTAATGACTTTACCAGAAGCTCATTGAGTTGACATTAGGAAAGGAAGGTTGAGCTTTAAGGAGAGTAGCTTCAGTTTCAGCTTTGTTCTTCTTAAGTTCCAATTTATGCTTTTGAGTCTAGAGAATGATAACTTGGTTGGTAAGCTCTTGAATTTGAGAGGACCTGGAAGATGAGGATTTAGGAACTAAAGCCTCTTCAGTTTCAATGTTTGAGGTAGCATAAAGTCCTTCATCTCTGTCTGCTTCCTCATCTTCATCTTTATTTTTTTTTATTTTTTTATTATCATCAACAAAGCTTATCTTCTGGGCAGTCCAGGTATTGATGCCTTGGTTGAACATTTTGCAAGCTTTGCAGATCTCCAGCTTGATTTTTCTTGAGGCTTCTTCCTCCTTAATTTATGCAGCAATGTTGCTGGCCCCTTTACCTATTTTAGATTGGATGAGGACAGTTTCCAACCCTTTACTAACAGATTGGGTTTGGTCGGCTTCATCACTATCATCAACAACAATGATAGGATCATATTTTGGTGAGTCCAGGTCTTTGAAGCTTGGTTGAATATTTTGCACTAACTTTTCCAGATCCTCCAGCTTAATTGTTCTTGAAGCTTCTTCCTCCTCAATTTGTTTAGCAACGTTGTTGGCCCCTGTATTTGTTTTAGATTGGTTAAGGACATTTTCCAACCCTTTACTAACATATTAGGTTTGGTCATTACTGAGTGGAGGGTCTGATCTTTCTTTACTAGCTACCCCTAAAGAGTTTGGGCCACATATTGCCTGCTAGTCCTCGTTATGCGTTTTAGTAACCACAGGTGTAGAAGCTAAAGTCTGGCTTGGGTTTGATTCCACAGTCAAGCTGGAATCTTTCTTTCTTTTCAAATGACCAGTTTTGGAGCCAGTGGGTGCTTTGGAAGACCCACCTTTTGTTGCCACTCCATTAGATACAGAGGGTTGTCTTGAAGAAGTTAAATGCTTCTTGTGTCCAGGTTGAGCTCTAGGCTTTGTTCCTTGGGAAACCCTCTCAGCATTGGAAGAGGGTTTGGGTGTCTTTAAAATTACCACCGTTTGCTGCAGAGCGTAAGAAAATGTGATCTTGAAGGGAGGTCCTCAGGTTGGTTGGGCTTCAGTGCCCAATTGTTGACATTGAAGGCTTGAGTGAGATAGGGTGTTACTTCAACATCTCCATATCCTTCCTTCATCGTGTGCATCATTAACAGAGATAAAAATCGAGTGTAAGGAATAAATTTTTCCCTTTGTTTCTTGTTCAGTTTGATGATGATGTCTTCCTAAAAGATACCGGCATAGTCAATGTTGATCCCATTTTCTAGACTATACAATATAATGGCATCTTTGTTGGAAATTTGATCAAAACCTCCAATTTTATCCCAGATTCATCCAAGTACGTATTATTATTTATATATATAAGGATTTATCAATAATAATATAGAGAGTAAGTATTCCGTAAGGGTTTAAAGAAAATCGCTCTTAACCAAAGCGACTTCAAAAAGCTCTGGGTCTTTCCTCGAAGAGGGGTGAATTTTATGAATTCGTTGTCAACGTTTGTAATCGGGATTTTGAATGATTAGGATTTGGATTTGGTTCTTTATATCGATATTAAAAAATAACAAGTTTTTAATACAGTTATAATAAGAATACTAATAATATCAATAATACTAAAAAAACGCAACTAATAAAAGCAAACAAAACAGTTCAAATATATCTAAAGAGATATGCTTGTCAAGTAAATAATGTTTAGATTCTTAAGTGTGGATTTTTAATGACGACTTATTCCTATTAATACACCAAATCATCAAAACGTTGTCTTATTATTGAAACAATTTTTTTTATGAGATATTAATTGCTAATTAAAGATATTAATCTTGGGATTGTGCGTTGGACTAAAAAACTTTAATCTAAATAATTGTCACAAAATATTAATACTAGTCATTTTTATTATCAATACTTAGTTCACTAAAAATCTTATCGACAAGCATACTAATAAATACTCGCTACTATGATATTATTGCTAAAATAATAAGGCATACTACGCTACGGATAAAACTAAAGAACACTAATAATGACTGAGCTATAAATGGCGGTAAGATTACAATATAAGAAAATAAAAGAGATAAGAAAAAGATGAAACCCGAAATTAGCTCGGCGTGACCCGGAGATAACGACCCCATCGACGATCAAATTAATAAAAGTCAAACCTTTATGAAATAAATCTATCTTCTAAGTAAAAAAATGATTGTCTTATGTAAAGTAATCTTAATGCAAAATGATTTGTAAACTATAAAATAATGATTAAAAAGAAAGTAACTAAATAAAGAACTGATATTAAAAGTTTGGTTCAAAATTAAAAGACTTAGCAAATCATGAGTTTTGGTTGACGTTAAAAGAGAAGTAAAGATGGGATATCAAAAAAACAAAATTCGTTAATAAGACACCAATTAAATGAAACAAAAATAAGATATGCATTTCATATATTAATCTGATAACCCATTTTAAGTTCATGTAACTATTAAACTACTTGAAAAATTCAAACTTATAGTAACTAACAAAATGAAATGACGGCTGAAAAAGTTATACTAATTGATGGATGGGTGGTAGTCACCGACTGTTGTTTTGATTCACGTTCAAAGAAAAGATATGAAAAAAAACATACCAACAAAATCGCACAGAACATAAGAATGAAAGCGGCGCTCGTCTCTTCTTGAAACAAAATCGAACCAATTTTTATTGAATATCTTGAGAGTACAATGTTGGGAGGGGTTAATTGATGCTTATACAAAGTTAAACAAGAATTTACATAATTGCTGTAAAGTTAAATTGTTGGAAAAAAAAGATGAGATCGATATATTCTTTGAATGAAATCCTCCCTATATATAGGGGAGTTTGTACATTATTGAGGTAAGACCATCATATGCCTTCAATGCATTCTATATTGATTATGGAAAGTCATAATTTTGTCAACCAAATCTTGAAACCGCCTATTAATTCGTTGACCGTATTTTTGGATCATATTTCTATGATTAAGTTGAAGTGGGGTATACGATCGTTAGATTTGTTAGAACTAACGGTGTTAATCTCCAAGTTAGGCTTCTTCTTGGGCTGTTTTTTCATTCAAATTTTGCGCTGTCTTGGCCCATTAATTTTGAGCTAGGAATGTATCCTTCCTTCATCTTATGCATCATCAACAGAGATAAAAATTGAGTGTAAGGAACAACTTTTTCCTTATGTTTCTTGTTTAGTTTGATGATGATGTCTTCCCAAAAGATACTGGCATAATCAATGTTGATTGTATTTGCTAGACTATATAGTATAATGACATCTTTGTTGGAAATTTGGTCAAAACCTCTAGTTTTACCCCGTAAACACTAGATAATCTGTACCATTAACAACCTCCACCTAGGAGGAAGAAGACTCTTTTTGAGAGTCCCTTTGGCAGACACTATCTACCCATATCTAATTATTTCAAACCATTTCCTAACTAAGTCAATAGATAGTAGTGCAACATATTCTCTAGAGTGAGGAAGATAATGTGCTCCAATGGCATTCCTAAAGGTGTTTACCCTTAATTCTCTATAAATACCACCAGTGGGGATTGAGAAGGAAACCTTAGTGTTTTCAAGTGCTTTGGCTGAGTACCAAAACTTAGCAAGGAATTCTTTATACACGTTTGAAGATATGAT
The DNA here is from genome assembly GCA_026074375.1 of Tanacetum coccineum. Taxonomy (NCBI): domain Eukaryota; kingdom Viridiplantae; phylum Streptophyta; class Magnoliopsida; order Asterales; family Asteraceae; genus Tanacetum; species Tanacetum coccineum. Next base: position 6,212 of record BQNB010195386.1, on the reverse strand, counting down.
AATCTTTCTCTAAGGCAACACATGGAAATAAAGTCATAGACACATTTGCAGGTTTCTTTGTTACCGTGTTCTGGGTATAGAAGAGCAACCTCATTGTTGGTGTTAAGGATGATATCTTCAAGATTGAATCCAACTTGTTTTGCAGTAACAAAGGGTTGTTCTTATTGTAGAGGATTTTGCTCTTGGTTTGCCATTTGATGTGATTAGGGTTTTGATGATTTGATTTGTTTTAGGGTTTTGTGTGTGTGTGTTTTTGGTGAGATGATTTGTTTCTCATGAAAAGTGAGTTGTGAATGGTGGAATGGGCTTATATGATTGGTTACTTTTCACTTGAGCTCTTGAAGAATTGATAACTGCCAAATGGAAGTTATGTATTTCTGAGAAGTTTTAGGATTTGATTTTAACATGTGTGTTAAATTTTGTATTTAATGAAAGTCATCGCAACATGCTTCTGACACCTAGAACAGTGCACAACCGTCTGTGCACTATCAAAGTAGGTGAGAGAAAAGGTGAGGTCATTCGAACGTTTGAAATTCATCTTTTAATAAACTTTTAAATTAGTTAACTTCCTTTGTGAGAAATCACTTAATAAAATTATTAATTTTGAAAATCATTTTTGTTTTTGAAACTAACCTTGTGATTGATGTAAGGAAGGTGAACTAGGTTCAGGTTTGGTGTTAGGTCATGCTGAACAGATTATTGTAATCTTCATCTACACCAATCTACTAGCGAGGGTGACAAACCCACAAATGCTCATGCAAATTCATGAATGAGACATATGTAATTGCTTAGTTACTTCACTAGAGAAAGTTGAAGAGTTAGATCAAAAAGTTTTGTAAACTGAACTAAAAAAATAAAGCAGCTTTGTCCAGTTCTGAATGTGACCAACATCATTGCTCCAGTGAAGGCGACAAAACTATACATGCTCATGTAAATCTATAAATATGACATGTGTGATTTCTCAGTTACTTTACTTAAGAAAGCTAAAGGTAACATATAAAGACTGAACTGACAATTTAACATATGAAAGGTTGGTGAGTTTTATATGATATCGCTGAACCCTCAGTTTTCTTTAGTCAGTACTAAAGGTTCATGTTTTGAATTAATGTACAGCATACCTAGTTCAGCAATCAATCTCTGGAAAGTTGGCTCATCCAGGGGCTTGGTAAAGATATCAGCAAGTTGATATTGAGTGGGAATAAAATGTAATTCAATGTCCCTTTTAAGAATATGATCTCTTTTCATATATGATGTCGTAGTCAATGAGTTGACTCTTCATCCATAGTATGTTGGCACAACATCCAGTTACAGCTATATATTCAGCTTCAGCTGAGGACATAGCTACAGATTGCTGCTTTTTAGCACTCCATGACACAAGTTTTCCTCCTAGAAACTGACAAGCACCTGAAGTGCTTTTCCTGTCCATGTTGCATCCAGCATAGTCAGAGTCTGAGTATCCTTTTAGGTAAAAACCTAATCATTTTGGATACTAAAGACCAAGACTAGGAGTACCTTTAGGTACCTGAAAATTCTCTTAACATCAATCTGGTGGAATTCCTTTGGATTTTCTTGATATCTTGCATAGAGACAAGTTAAGAATTAGATGTTAGGTCTGCTTGTAGTTAGGTACATTAGTGATCCAATCATACCTCTATACTGAGTCTCATTTATAGCTTTGCCATTGAGATTAGGTCCTAACTTGTTAGGGGGTACCATGGATTTTTTACTGATGAACCATTTAAGTCATACTTTCTTGGCAGATCCTTGACATATTTTTCTTGGTTGATTAAAATGCCTCTTTTAGATTGTTTAATTTGAAATCTAAGGAAATAGGTGAGGAAACACATCATGCTTATTTCTTATCTTTGAGTCATCAATATAGCAAACCATTTGCATAATTTTGTGCTGGTGGTCCCAAAGATATTGTCATCAACATAGATTTGCACCAGAATCACATTAGTTTGAGTTTTGTAGACAAACAGATTGTTGTCTATCTTACCTCTTACAAACTTGTGTTCAGTGAGATAGGTTAAGAGAGTTTCATACCATGCTTTTGGAGCTTGTTTAAGTCCATAAGGGGCTTTGTCCAATTTGCACACATGGTTGGGAAACTCAATGCTCTCAAAACCTGGAGGTTGTTTGACATAAACTTCTTCTTTTAGTTTACCATTGAGGAATGAATTGTTGACATCTATTTGATAAACTATGAAGTTCATGTAAGTGGCAAAGGCCAAATAGATCCTAATTGCTTTAAGTCTTGCAACTGGAGTATAGGTTTTATCATAATTTATGCCTTCATGCTGAATGATGATTCGATCAAGTATTACAATGCCAAATTTATCCCTTATTAAAAAGGATTAGAATTGTATCACGTACTAAAGTATCTTCCATTTGGAAAGGATAAGAGTTTAGAGATCTGAATATCTTTAGTATTATGAGGTTATCAATGGATTTTTTTTCATTGGTGTATTTTTTTAAATGTTCATACTGATCATCATTTAAGAATTCATCAGTTTGTAATAGATGATCATTTTGATCATTATAATCAATTTGATCATCTTGACCATTTTGGTCAGATGAGATTTTTGCTTTAGTAACAGTTGATTTATCTTTCATAAAGTTTTATGAAGGACTATCAGTTGTTAAAAGCGTCTCAGTGTCCATGATGTAGAGCATGCACCTTTCTTTTCTCATTAATCTAAACAATATATTTACCATTACAGATTTGACTAAAGCTAAAGAGATTGTAGAATAGACTATTTTTAGGTACTTCTTTTATGAAAATTATACCATAATTTTACACAACCATGACCTTTAGTGGTGTATGTAAATCATCTCCATACATCACTTCAGGTCCTGGTACTTCCCATATTTGTGCAAGTAACCTATGATATAAATCATGTGCTTTGAGCATCTATTATTCAAAAGCTAGAAGGGTTTTCTTATGTTACACTACACAAATAGGTTCAAAAATGGCTAGTTTTGCTTAGAGACCTACCTTTTAGTTAGAGTCTTTGATCTTATTTGCTACAGCTTTCTTAGCTTAGAGAGCTTCCCCTTCCTAAACCACTCAATGTCATTGTGATCAGTTGTGGTATGAACATTGCTACCACATGTTTCATAATTTTTTTTAACATGCTAAGGATTTCTAGGTTTGATTCCTCTTCTCAAAGAAATAATCCTGTTATGACTATGAGTATCATGATCAAAACTTCCACAAAACTCACATATGGGATAGTATACACAGTCATCAGATAGATGATCATTGTACCCACAATGTATGTTGGAAGGAAAGGGTATTGCAAGTCTAGAAGGTCTGGATCTTGAAGAAGATTCATATTGACCAGTGAGATGCTGAGTAGTCTTTATGGAAGACATGAATTCAACATGATCACATGTTCTATGATTAGTTCTCTTGCATTTTTTGCAAAACAAAACTTGAAAACAATTCTCAGAAAGATGATTGTTTTGTCTATAAAGTTCACAACTTATTTTAAATTGAGTTTTGTATCTATTTTGAAGTGAAGTGTGAGGAGCTTGTTAAAACTGGTGGTTTCTGGAATAATATGACTTGTTCTTGCTAAGTTGTAATTTTAGTTTGCTAAATTCTTTTATCACAATAGCTAATAGAAGGTCATCTTTAATTTTCACATTCATTAACTTACCAGCAGGAGCTGAATAAGTTTTTAAAGCTGAAGTACATTTTCTGATATCCTTAGCAGGGGCTGAGGAAGGTTCCTTTAAGGTTACACCTTTTAAGGCATTAGCTTTGAATATGGAATTTGACTTCAAAATTGATTTGATAGTCTTTGGTCCAGAGACATGATTAGCACCAGCCAGCTTCTCTAGTGGAGGAAGAGGGGTGCTACAGACTGAAGATTCATCAGCTGAATCATAATCAGTCGATGAAGAGTCAGTAACAGAAACTGAAGGATCAGTTGTGTTTCTTTGTGACTCAACTGTGAGTACCTTACTAGTATCGTGATTTGGCAGAGTAAAATCTTCAGCTTCAGATAACCTAGGTTTATTTCCACTAGTAATAGTCATATTTGAGTTATATGCTGAAGATTTTACAAAGACTAAGTCTTTTGTCCAAGAACTGGAGGTATCTTCAGTGAGTTGGTCAATTCCCAATATTTTTTTCTTTTGAGTGGGAATTTATTTACTGATACACTGAATTACTTTATTAGAACTGTTTAGCCATGTTTCTGTAATAGAAGTTAGCTCTTTCAGTTCAGTTCTTAAGTTTTGATTCTCTTTGAGAATCTTAGTGTTTATATGCTGCATGGTAAGAAGATCAAGTTTTGCTTATTTTAATACCAAAAGTTGTTCTTTGCATGTATTTAGTTCTTGAACAAGATTTCTATGTTTTGACATGAGATTGTTTCTCTGTTCTTCAACATAGTTTAGATCAATACACAGATAATCTAGAAAGGATTTTCTATCATCATTATCTTCTATTTTAAGAAGAGTGTGTACCTTTTTCATAGAGATCTTTACCCATTCACCATTTCTGGCACTTTCTTTGCCAACAGAAACTCTTTTTTCATCAGTAAGTGCCATAAGAGCTTTGACTTCAATCACTTCATTGTCGTCTAATGACACTTCTTCTTCATCCCATTCATACTTTTCAACAATGAGACCCTTATTTTTGCCTAAGGATGAATTAGGAGCTAAAGCACTGAAACTGAGGAGGGCTAGTTTAGCTTTGACTATATTATATTTGGCTTTAAAGTTTTTGGTATGTCTCAGTTCAGGTTTGTGCTCAGAAGAATTGAGAAATCTAGTTAAAAAGGTGACTAATATGAAGGAACTAATGTTTTTGAAAAGCCGTCTCTAGCAAAGTCACCCTTCCTGCCACATTTGTGACATTCAGTTTGGTCATTTGCTTTTGCAACACTGACCCTTTGAGTACCCTTTTTGAAGAACTTTTTAGATTTTGCTAAAAGAGCTCTTGCTTGGTATTCTTCTTCAAGGTCAATCATGTACTCTTGACTGCTTCTTGTATCCTCTTCATCATCAGGACTATCTTGAAAGTCCTAGACAATAGAGGTAGAGAGGAAGGCAGTTTATAGTAGAGTTGCAGAGATAAGAGTTTTCTCTTTGTTAGTCTCATAAATACTATCTATAAGGTTTTCTTTATATTTGAGTTTACCAAATAGAGAAGCAAGCTCAGATTCTTTCACATGATTTATGTTTTTAAGACTTTGGTAGAAGGCTAGCCACTTCTTTGGTAACCTATTTATAAAACCAGTATTTATTTCAAGGTTTGAAAGTTTAATACCATCATTTACTAACTCATTCATCAAAGCTTTATATCTGGTGAAAGTTTGTGTTAGAGTTTCACGTTCTTTGAATTTAAAGGTGTTGTAGCACAACTTCAGGTCCATAACCCTACTTTCTTTCACATCAGAGGGCCCCTCATGGTATAGTATCAGGTCATCTCAAGTAGATTTTGCGGTTAAGCAGTTTATGACAAAGTTCATTTGGTCATCTGGAAGCACAAACATAATGAGACTTTTGAGTCGCTGATCTAAGTTAGCAGTTTTTCTCTCATTTGGTGTCCATTGTACTTATAGATTCCTTTGACCAGCTGCCATAGGGATATAAGGACCGTTTGAAATGATGTTTTCAAATTAAGGTTCAATACCAATGATATGACACATGAACCTCTTTTTCCAATTGGTAAAAATTTCTGCCTCTAGTACAGGAGCAACATTTAACTAGCCACCCCTATATTCAAGAGTCTGTGGTACTTCTGCTGCCACTCTTAATGGATCTTGATTTTAAAAATCTTTTGAGTAGTTTATATAAAACTTTTGAAAAGGTTTTACAAACCAACTGCTCTAGTTTAAGCAACTGAACAAGAAAGATTTGACTGACGATGATGCTCCTGAGCAAACATGGTTCAATGAATTTTTTGATTCAAACAAAGAGCTAGAAGAACATGAAATTAAAAAAGGATCAACTTTTATGTTTCCAAAAAGGCTCAAGGAAGTTCTCAAGAAGGAAAAGCTTACAAAAGCATATCTTAGGGGAGCAAGCTACAAGTTATTGAAGAATCATTTCAAGAACAATGTTGAGTTAGAATACAATATGGAGAAGTGTTATCTAGCTATGTCTGACAAGATTGAGTGGGCCAATCCAGAAGGAAACAAATTTCACAATGAATTATCCAAACTGTTACCACTAGAAGGACCACCTCTTAAGAA
>BQNB010195384.1:0-11371 GCA_026074375.1 Tanacetum coccineum | reverse complement strand
CCTATATCTTGTTTGTTGTACTTGAAGTAGCACCCCAATGTTACTATTCCGCTGCTACCTGATTTTGGAGGTGTTACAATCCTCATCATCATCTCCTTGGTGAGACGAAGATCCAAGGTTATGATGGGCGGAGGTAGAAGAGACGAAGTGACGGGCTTTACCACGATCACTTCTGGGTTGACAGGTTTGTTTTAAAGCAAGTGGACACATGACACGATCAACGACATTGTAAATACCATTGTTAAGATAAGGATAAAGTTCCATGACGTATCGATAGAGACGAGTCAAGAACATGCCATAAGGAAGATTGGCAGTTGAAGTAGCCCAAGCACATTCGATTCGTTTGACAAAGAAATAAGCAAGATTATATTATTCTTCGGCAACAATACAATACAACATGTGAGAGAGACTAGCCGGGAGATGGTCCCGGTGGCCTCCTAGTCCGAACACATTCTCACGAATAAGTTCTTCCCAACGCTTCATGTCTTGACTCAATTCTTTGGTAAGAATTTGATTAGGAGTGAGAACGACATTTTGACTTTTCATGGTGCGGTTTAACTCGACACGATTCAATTGAAGAAATCGACGAATATCATCGGGAGTATGAAGGTCGGTATGATATGGTCCCTCAGTCTCTTGAGAATATGCAAGAGATGCAAGGTCTCATTCGTTTGTGAAAACGGCTTGACAATTATATGGAATTCTGAGAATTTGATCGAATTGTGCGAGAGAGAGAGAGAGAGAGAGAGAGAGAGAGAGAGAGAGTGATGAATTCATGTTGGATCATGAATGAGATTAGAAGATAACCGTATTCATCGGTTTGAACTTTGACTTGACTATAAAAGTCTAGAATAAATCGAGGAACGATTGGTTCGTTGAGCATGAAAAGACAATTGAAGCGAACGTTGGTGAACATTCGCTCAATGTTGTTAGATTTGTAATAGAGTTGATCCACGATTCGACCCTCGTGAATGCAATGGTTTTCGATTGGTGTGTAGAATTGAGCAAGGACGGGAGAGAATCCAGGCATTTGGGATACTTTAGGAATATATGATTTAGTACGGGAGGTATCACCAATAATTGCTCGAGGCATGTTTATCACCTAAACAAGATAGCAATGAAATAGATTATTAAAAAAATAAAGTTTTGAAAAACGACAAATGTGGGACAAGGATTACTTCGACTCTAAAAATAAACACCTAAGAAGAATCCATATGTTCCTTAATTTATTTTTGACTTAATATAGGGTGTCGAAGAATAGATATTAATTATATATTTCACCATCTAGAAAATGACCCAGACACTCCCTTATCAATACAAGACTCGACTAAACTTGTCGAAATATATACGTTAAGTTGTACATTTTGCCGACCAAAGTAAGTTCATTACGTATGACTTGACACAAGTAAAATGGTGTTTCTTTTGACTCAACATTAGGTTTTAAAACGTTAAACCAAACGCCCTTTTATTTTATACATTTTATAAAATGTATCAATATATATATATAAGTATTATATATCTTGACGACTTATACAAGTTAGTTATGGGTTTACACATGTGACAAAGATACATTGCTTTAAAAATCGATCCTAAGAAACGAACCAAACACCCCTTTATTTTTTTAAGACTTTATTCCTTGATTCGGGAAAATTAACGTTTAGATATGTTTGTTTCGATAGACCAATGTAGGTTGTTTTAACATGTTTTGGCTATGAATCAACAATGTATAAGTCTTTTGTTTGAAATTTCTTAGTTTAAAAATAATTGAAAAATAATATATATATTTTTAACAAATTTTCGAACCAAATAAAATTTGTGACTCAATCCTATTGAAAATTTGAATTCCTATGACTACGGGAATCATTATAGTTATGGATTTCCTAGACTTAATCAAATAGAAAATATAAAAGTTGTGAAAATACCCAATTTTGATTGAGAGCAAAATTGGATGAAATTAAAAAAGAAAAGTGTATGAAATCTTACAATATGTGTTGTTAATCGAGTTGTAGGTGATTGTCCCTTACGAAATCGGATGAATTTTAGGTTTGGAAGTTTGATTTTGTGGTTTTGGAGTGTGTGTGTGTTCGTCATACAATAGCAGAGAGAGAGAGAGAAAGATGAAAATGGGTATTTGGTATTTTGTTTTGCAAAAGAAGTAGGCTGTTTGGCGATTTTAATAGGCTGGTCCCCTTAATTATTAAAGGGGCCGCCCACTTTAACAGGCGGTCCCCTTAATTTTAAGGGGGCCGCCTATCTGAGAAAAAAAAATTGTTTTTCGATTTTGACTAGTTTTATAATATACAAATTATCAAATTACGTCGGAGGTATGTAATATTATTTTACATACTCTAGTCGTCGAAGGAATGAATACTTGACATTTTTTTTAATTAACTTTTCGTCAAGTTAAGTAAACTTAAATAATTTCCAATGAAATAATTAAGTTGTCAAGATTTTTGGATCGAGAGATGGTTTAGAAATGATTGACGAAATTTAATTGACATTTTAATTAACCTTTCGTTAATTAAAAATACTTTGATTACTTCGGACGAAATAATCAAGTTGTCAAGCCGAGAGAGGATTTAACAAGGATTTAGTGACGTTTTCAATTAACTTCTTGTCAATTGAGTAAATTAATTATCTCGGATGAAATAAATAATTGTATCAATTTGAAATTTTTAAGAGATGATAAATATATGACGATAGAATGATTGAATAAAGTTAACGCTTCTTGAGAGGATTTTGGTAGACGTAGTTTATTGTAGACGTGTAGATGATGCGGACGTCGTAGTCGAAAGGATTTTGTTTCATCCATAGTGATTTTGATGTCAAGCCTTTCCGGCGTAAGATGAAAAACTAATCATACTTCTATGTTAATGATTACACACTAACTCACTTTTCTTCATCTACGTGAGTTCGCTACTAGTGGACGTAAAAGATTTCCATTTTATAGATGTATGTAGAGAATTCTAATTCAACTACGTGAGAGACGAGTTGATAATGAACAAAATCTCTTAATTCTAGAAAGCCAACAAATGGCATTTCTAGTGACTACACTATTTGCATTATGTTCTACTAATTATAATTTATTTGTTTAGCATATACCTCATGTAGCATAATAATATATAGTCATTTAACATTTAACACATAATCTAAATTCTAAGAAGTTTGGAAAGGATACATACCTTTGCCTACAATGTGTTTACTTCAACATCTTCAAGTAAGAAAGCTTTGAAGGAGAAAACTTTTGGAAAACCCGTCAAAAGATTTTAAGAATGTATTCACTCGTCGGATTCCAAGAAGTGTTAATGAACAACTCCACTTGAATGTTGTAACGACTCAACAACTTGGTCCCCAATGTCTCATGGGTCCAAAATTGTTAGTCCCGAACATATTTTGCATTTGATTCGGATACATATAAGGTGTACATATTCCCCACGGAGAGAAGTTTGGTTGTTGTGAATAATTCCACATTGAATGATTATTATTAGGATAAGTTTGTCTAACTTGATCTCTCATAGGTTGTGGTGTTTTAGATCGAGGGTGAGAGTTATTAGTTCTTTTTGGAGGAGGAGTCTTAGATCTCGTTTTAGGCTTAGTAAATCTAACTCAGGGTTTTAAAGAAGATTTATAAAAACGTTTTACTTCATCTTCGCTTGCAATGGGTATTTTAGTATTGTTTATAAGCATACATTTTGGTCTTGGGCTTAAGTTTGATTCTACTACTTTTTCTTTAGACTCAACCTCTTATGATTTAACAAAATTCACTTGTTTATACTCACTAGTTGATCCTTTGGTAAAATTAAATCCTAGGCCAGATTTATCACCGGAAGGTTTTTGAAGATTTAACATTTTATTAAGCTATTTACTACTATTATTAAATTGATTAAGCTTATTAGAAATTTCTTCCTTAAGTTTTTCTTTTCAAAATCTAAGGTCTTGACATGTTTTACATTCTTCATTGACCTCTTTACCTTTTTCTATTTTAGATAGTTTATTTTTTAGTTCTAGTACTTCATTTTCAAATTTATTTTTAATTTGTTTTAGTGATTTATTTTTAGCCATGACTTTTAGACCTATTTTCCATAATCAATTATATTCATTATCTAAGTCTTTTTCATCTAACCATGATTGGTCATCACATAAAGAATTCGGTTTCGAATGTCCCTCAATTAGAAGTTTAGTCATAGACAATTTTCGTCTTAAGTCTTTGCTTCATCTTCGTCGCTATCACTCCATGATCCGTCCCCCCCACCTATCGAAGGCTCTTTGTTTGTGCTTCTTGATAGTTTTGGGGCAATCTTCTGATGAGGTGATCTTGAATCCCCACATTTAAAATCATTTTCTTTCAGCTTTGCCATTTTTGTCATCGTATTTCTTTGAGATGACTTTTTTCCTTCATGTGTTAGCCTTGAAAAATTTCTTGAAGTCTCGCCTCGGCCATGGTGTATTCGTCTTCTTCACTATCGGAAGTCAAAACTATCTTCATCACTCTGATTTCCTTTTTGGCCTTCAAGAAAGGATCTATGTTTTTTTCTCTTTTGCCTGGACCATTTCGAATTTATCTATATTAATTACTTCATAAACTTTGCAATAATTCTACTGAATAAGTTCATCCATGCGATAGAGATGTTAAATCCTTTTATTTCAATAGCCGACCTTTGCACGCCATTTAGGACGAAGTGCCCTAGAAATTTCCTAACATAATTCTTGCTAGAAAAACCTTCATACAAGTGTTTAGACTAGTAATACATGTGTTAATGTGGCAAAAAAGATTATTATCATTCTCTTCAGGAATCATAATTTGTTCATATTGTTGAACAAGAAGACTTCTATTTTTTATCTTCTGACTTGACTTCATTACGTTGGTGAGTGTTATTAAAGTATCCAAATTTTTTTGCAGTTTTACACATGAAATATTCTATTCATATTCTTTACGTGTCAGCATTTAAATCACATTTTAGCTTCATTATTTTTAGCAAGTTTCTTTTTAAGATCATCATTTTGTTTATCAAAAGATACAGTTTCATCCCTTTTAGTTTTGGGATTATATTGAATAGGAGGAAAATCACCATAGGTAATAACATGCCAAAGATCTAGATCTTTTGATTTCACATAAGTTTCGAATCTATTTTTCCCACATAAATAAATTTCATCACTTTCGAATAGTGGTTGGTCTTTGATAGTATTGTCTTCTAATATTTTTCCGATTCCATTGATCGATTTCAGTTTTAAAATACAGTTTATTTTAAAAATTTGGTTTGACGTGGCTCCTGATACCAATTGTGGAAAACTGGAATGGGGGTTGAATAGTTTATCGCTTTTTAAATTAATGTTATGCTTGTTTATAAAAATTTAGATTCGAATTTTGTGTGATCTCAATATGTGCACAATATGAACAATAAAAGTATGTAAGTAAATATGAAAGACAAGAGATAAGAGTTAGAAGGATCAAACCACAACACAAGGATTTATAGTGGTTTGGTAACGAAGCACCTCTTCACCCTACTCCACTCCCCGAGCACCAAATTCAAGAGTTATCTTCACTATGTCAACAAACTACTTTTAGGCAAAGAAAACCGTACACGACTTAGCTTACACCAATTTCTGACACTAAGCGAAATGTCGAGTTTTAATCTTAGGTAGAACCAATCTATCACTTACAACACACCATTCTCAACAATCACATACTTGGGTTCATTAATAACTTCTTCTTACTTCACAACTTCTCTTCACTTACAATTCACTTTGCTTCATAACTTCACTTCACCCAAGACATATACTGATCACACTAATCTATCATACTTACTAAGATAACCCGGACTCTAACTTTAATTTACAATGTCACAAAATTACTTATTGTACACATACTACGATACACACATTCTCAATATACACAAAATGATTTCACAAGATATAAACAATAAAAACTTATACCACTATACTATAACACTTCTTGATTTGATGATAAGAAGTATTATTCTTGATAATAAGAAGTATTCTTCTCTTGCACTTGAGGAATTGAGCTTGGATCACTTGGAAACAAAGCTTTATGATTAAATGATAAAAGGAATGAAAGGAGTATATAAACTGATTTAGAACAGAAAGAAAGTGTGTGCAAATGGTGAGAAAATTAGTGGGGAATAGTCTAGTATTTATAGGCAATTTGTGACAAAAAGACACGTGGCCGGTCCCCTTAATTAGGGTGCCGGTCCCTTTAAAATTAAGGGGGCCGCCCATACCTGACGCTCCATTTTTTGTCTTTTCTGGGGGAGGTGTTTTTTGGAACATTTATAGCCATTTTTTGGTAGAAAATTTGAATTCAAAATATTTATTTGAATAAAACATTTCTTTTAAATCTATAAATGGTTTGTAAAAGATATAAAAATGTTTGTGTCCTTTTTATAAAAAGTGTGAGTTTAAATAAAAAATCATTTGATCATAAATTTCATTAAGCATTTGTTTATTCATACATTTAAGTGATTAAATTTTCGAAATAAAAATTTACTACTAATTACTTGTTTATAATTAATTTTTCATTAATTGTTTTTACATTTTGTGATTATCAAAACGTAGAGAGATAAAAAAATATTAACAATGTTTTTAGGCATTATTTCTATCAACACATTGCATAAGAAAGGAGTGCCTGGATAACTGATTTGATGATGATTTCACGCCCCGCTTGTGAGAAAAGCTTTTGCTTTCAGCCTTGAACTTTTTGTAAGACCTTTTCTAAAATAAAAGAGAATAATTCACCCTTCTTTTGACCACACATAGAAGGTGAGCCAAGGTAGCGAGCCTTCGGATCCATACATTCAACATTCAACAGCTCACATATTTGTTCTTGGAGAAATGTTGAGCTATTTGGTAAGAAAAGAGCAGCAGACTTTGTGAAATTTATGCTTTGACCCGATGCCTTGCAATATCGATCTAAAATATCCACCAAAATCTTACATTCATGCACGTTTGCTTTAAGAAAAAATAAAGACTCATCGGGAAAGAAAACATGTGAAATCACAGGGCATGTCGTAGCCATTTTAATTCTTGATAACAATGAATTTTGTAAAGCATTTAGGATCATACTTGAGAGAACATCAGCAACAATAATGAAAAAATATGGGGATAATGGATCACCTTGACGTAAACCTCGAGAAGGACGAATGCTACCAATAGACTCCCCATTTATCACAAATTCAAGCTCATACGAAGATATGCATGAAAAAACCCAGTTACAACATTTTTCTCCAAATCCCATCTTCTTTAATGTAGCAATTAAAAAGTCCCATTCAACTCGATTAAAAGCCTTATTTAAATCAAGCTTTAAGGCCATAAGACGTTGATCACCACTCTTTTCCCCCCTGATATAATGGAAAGCTTCATTTGCAACAACCATACTATCTTGAATAAGACGACCCGGAATAAAAGCAGATTGTTGTGGAGAGATAATTTGATTCATAAAAGGCTTTAAGCGATTAGTCATGATCTTTGAGATGACACGATACGCAAACTTGCATAGGCTAATAGGTCAAAAGTGGCCAATCTTCTCTGGATTTACAATTTTCAGAATATGGACAACTAGAGTTTTGTTTAGTGAAGGCAAGATGACTCCACTGATGAAAAATTTCCTTACATCATTACAAACTGAAGTCCCAATAATCGGCCAATATTTATGAAAAAACAATCTAGGATACCCATCTTCACCAGGGGCCTTGTAAGCCCTTAAATGCTTAACTGCTCGAGAAATTTCAGAATAACTAATAGGCATTTCAAGAGATACATTTATGTTATCAGAAACAACACATTTTATTGTACTCAAAACATCATCAAGATCTCTAACACCAGATGAGGAGTAAATAGAAGCAAAATGGTTCCGAATTAAGTCATTCAAGTCGTCTCGATCTTCAATCCATTCATCATTGTTTTTAAGCATAAGAATCTAATTTTGTTGGTTCCTGTGAATTGTAGAGAGATGAAAAAAACGAGTATTTTGATCACCAAATTTAATCCAGTTCACTCTCGATCGTTAGTGCCAAAATATTTCTTCCTTGCGCCATTTTCTTCTATTTTCTTTTGTAATTGCCATTGTCGAGCATTATTAGTTGTTGTGGGATCCTTAGATTGTATAACTCTTAATTCATTCGTGAGATCATTATGATCCTCTTTCTATTACCAAAATAAGATCGACTCCAAGACATCAAATTTCTTGCACAAATTTGAAGATTTCTTTCAAGCCTAACAATGTGATCTGGCCTTGTACTATCAACCCAAGATTTTCTAATAGTATCTTTATAACCTTCATCTGTTGTCTACATTGATTCAAAACGAAAAGCTTTCCTCCTTTTTATTTTAGTGGGAAATGTGTTGTAAAGAAGTGGCGCGTGATCACTACTAATAAGAGGATGATGTATCAGGGAATGGTACGGGAAAGTCTCCTATAGAACATCACTGTCAAGGGCTCGATCAATTCACTCATGAATATTTGCACCCACGTCTCGTTTATTATCCCATGTATAGCTTAACTCCTTGTAAGGAATCTCGAACAATTCAGAAGCACTAAGAAAAGCTTGAAATTCATCTACGCTTCTTGAAGTGTATATTGAACCACCTTGTTTATCTCTAGCACTTCTAATTATAATAAAATCCCCAATAACAATAAAAGGACACATAGATAACTTGACCAGACTAGAAATACGATTCCAGAGTGCAACTCTATCTTCTCGAATGTGAGGCCCGTAAATGAAACATGCCCTCCAAGATGTGGATGGAACAACACAACTTCCATTAACAATAATAAGATTTTTATCCCCATTCACAACATCAAAAGACAAATTATTTTGCCACCATAACGCCAAGCCACCTGAACGACCAATTGGGTCAACATAGAAATAACCTTCAAAACAGAGAGAACGACGAATAAACTCAAGATGGCACATTTTATTCTTGGTTTCCATTAAGAAAACTACATCTGGGAGATGGGCTTTACAAAGCTCTCGCAAGTTTAAAATTGTCAGGGGTCTCCCTACTCCTTGACAATTCCAAGAGAGGATTAACATAGATCTTGTGGCTGATTTGGGGCAGCCACATCACCCGCTGTCAAATGAGATGGATTCACAATAGATATAATATCAATCGGTACATCAACCAAATTATCATCAGAAAGGGTTCCAACATCAATTGATCTTTTTCGCCTGTTTTTGGAATCGATATACTTTTTAGTAACTTCTTTTGGGTTAGCTGAGATCAAGCTTTTTGGGCTTTGGATGGAAACCTGACATTTTTTTTGTTTTTTAGTTACTGATATAGACTGGGCCTCCGCTTCATGTTTTTTTTTCACCGAGAGTCTAGAGAGAGATTCCCCCATAAATTATAAACCCTCAGAAAGTATAAGCTCGTTATGGATTCTTTAATGAGTTTGTGGAGGACTTTCCGCAGGTTTAGTGACAAAGTATATTGGTACATGCGGGTTTTTTGGTGTATTGATATGTATAGCAGGTGAAATATTAGTATGCATATCGATGGGTACTTGAAAACTCCTAGATAAATTATGGTTATACATATGTGGTGTGGATTGAAAATGTTCTACTGATGGCGATTCAGACTCATAACACAAATACGGGAGAGAAATTTAGGTGATTGAGATGGTGGAGTTTGCATATTGTTTGATGAATTGCCACTAAATGAGGGAGGTGTATGGGGTGGAGTGGTGGTGTCTTGTGAAGGAATGTGACCACGCTAAGAACTTGGTGAACTAATAAACCTTGAAGTACGTAACTCGACTCCAACTCAAGATATAGCACTATCACATTTAAAACACATGAGTCTACATCATGACCAAGTCGACCATAATTATAGCAAAAATCACAAAGCCTCTCATATTTAAAATTAATCCATAAGTCATCATAACCATCACGAGGCAACATGAAACCGGACATAGTGGTCGCCTAAGGTTAATCTTAACTTTAAAACGTAAGAAACTTCTATCAAGTTGTAAACCATCTACATCACAGTCCACATCAATAAGTGTTCCAACCTTTGGGGCAGTCTCAATAGCAAAGGATTTTGCAAGCTTCCCAAATGGTAAACCATGCGCTTGCGCCCAAAATTTAGTATATGTAAAATCCATTTCAGTGATATGGATATTAGGATTGAGCGGTTGAAGTGCAAGACAATGACCTTTGATAAACCACGGGCCATCATTTAAAACTTTGTGCAAATCCTGTTTTTGTGAGAATGTGAAAAGAACATGATTATTTTCCCATTAGTGGACTCAGGTTAATGAGTGGGAGCGCCGTGCACTTTTAACAATGGATGAAACAACCTCATGACTAAGTTTGCGGTTATCTAAAAAATCTTCCCAACCAAACACAAATTAGGTGATGAAGCTATAATAAAGGTGTGACCATGATATATAAAGATTTGGGCATATGTTGCATGCAATTGTTTTAATTAAGAAGGAGCAAAAGAAGCCAAAAGAGATAAGTAAAGAACAAAGATTCCCCTAATTTAGATACATAAACAAGATGAAAATATTCGCTAACGCTTTTCAAAAAGGATAACAAAGAAACCTACCAATCAGATTAGGGTATTGATGGAGAAAAGGGAACTGAATTCAGATGGTAAGAATTTGGGGATATTTACACCTAATTTTAATTAGGGATTATAACATACAAAGCTGTAGCTATATCTCATAGAAGAGACTTTGACTCACCTAACTTGTAGAGAGATAATTTTTTCTATTTTACATTTATTAAGGTATAATTTTATGTTGATTAGGGTTTAATCAAGTCGAGTTAAGTTGACGCAACGCCAAACTCGGTAGATAAACCAATATTTTTAGTTCATTATGAATAAAGGTTAGCTTTTCAGTCGACTCTTATACTTTTGAGCTCAACAAATGATGTAAATTCGTTACACACAAACTGTCTATTGAAGTAATATCTTGGTCTTCGACTTTCGGGTATGTTGATGTCCCCTTCGACCGATGGTAATCCGGATCTCCTACACACAAGAGACAACACGCGTTAGCCTCGTCCCAGGTGTGACTCCAGGACCAAGCTCTGGCATGAGAGTAAGATTCCAATATGTGTGTATATGTAAGTGAATTGGTACAGTGTCAGAGCATTAGTTGAGAGTGTTGTAAATGTGATAGGGGTATTTATACTAACCCCCACATGTACCTGGATGATGTCCTGCGTGGTTGACCTGACATCAGATATGCGAGACGCATGCATGGGACCCGCCAGGTCAACGTGTCAGGAGAGATGTCAGTTTCGTCCTCTAGGGTGAAGACAAACCCCGCAAGATAGCTAATGTGTTGTCGTGTAAGGTCAATTATTTGATTATCAAGTTTTAAATTTATATTTAGTCGACAAAC
>BQNB010195380.1:0-11371 GCA_026074375.1 Tanacetum coccineum | reverse complement strand
ATCTTGCTTGCATTGTGTTTATACACACAATTTGAGTGTGCCTAAGTGCAAGGTTTCCCTTAGGAAACCTGCACCTTTGTGTTGCACTTGTGCAAAGTGCACCAGTACTAACCAAAAGGTTAGTACTGCTGTCACAGTTTGTACTGCTACTTTTGGCTTAATTCTTAGTTAAGTAAGAATAGGATTTAGGATCTTAGATTCAAGTAGGATTAAGTTTAGTTATAGCTTATTATAGAATAAGTCTTAGATTTCATTTTCTAGCTTATTGTCCTAGCTTAATTCTGCTGTCAAAAGTCATTCAAATTCATAAAAAGCCAAAAACAGTAGGGTAGTAATTTAGCTTATTAATTTTTGAATCTTAGCTTAAGGTGGTAGAATTTATAGCTTATTTAGATAGATTATAAGTAGTTTAATTAGTCCTTTAAGTTTTAGAGTCTAGTTTAGTTTTTTAAGGTTTTTAGCTTATTTGGATTTTGTGCTAAATGCCTTATTTTATGAGTTTGCTTGTTTCCTCCTCATTTTCAGTAGTCTAAAAGTACTTTAAGCTCTATTATCTTTTCATTTTTAGGTTAAGCACATCATCAGCTCATTAGAACTTCTTTCCTTTTACATTTTGAACTAATTTTGAGTTTTTTATAGCTTATTTTCTAAAATCAAGGGTTAAGTACCACTTTCTGCGGTCAGTTGATAAATAAGCTCTTATTGAGCTTATTTGTGGCTTTTAGGTATAAGTCTTTTCATTAAAGTTGTTCTCCTCAAGCTGTTCTACAACTTCTCTCTTTTGAGTTTTTCCTAAAAAGCACTTTAGGTTATCAACTTATTTTAAGGCTTATTTGGATTTAGTTTGTAGTCGGGTTAGGTCTTCAGGGACCATTTTTGTAATTCTTAAATTTCTTTGTTAACTCAGTTAATCCTTTGTCTATTAAGAGTTTTACTTCATTAGTCCTTTTAGTAATTGCACTGTTAGTCCTTTTGTTAAATCTTAGTTAAGTTTTAATTAGTTAATAATTAGGGTTTAGTTTTAATTAGTTTAATTAAACTTTTATAAAAAGATAAAAATTAGGGCTTTTATTTTTAGAAAATTTCTGCACATTTTCTTTATTTAGTGTAATTTTTATAAAATTTTTAGAACTTTATTTTTAAGAGTTTTATTATTTTTTTAACTAGTTTAAATTTTATAAAAATCATATCTCTTAATCTAAAAAGCAAAAAAAATGTTTTTCTTTTTCCTAAAATTTTCTTTTGTCTTACCTTAGGATTAGAAATTTAGTTTACATTTTTAGGGGTTAAATTTAGTTTTTTTTGCTTAATTGTCATATTTTAATTGTTTCCCGTATTAGTTTAATTGTTTAATTGTTTTTAATTGTCTATTTTAATTGTTGCTTTAGATTATCAATTCATCCATTTGCTTATTCAAATCATAATCCGGACTTAAACGAGGATTCAATTTCACTAGTCGTTGGGGAAACGACCCGGGTGATTATATTTACCCGGTTTAATATACGTATTATATATGATATTTTATATATTTTTGAGAGTAAATTTTACCAAGGGTAACTTGGTAATTTTCTTAATTACTTTTTTAAAGTATTATATTATATATATATTTTATTGTGTATAAAACTAACTACCAAGTTTTTGGCGCCGCTGCCGGGGACTAGTGTTTAAGATTCCTACGTTTTGTGTTTGTTGATTTGGTTTGAAGATCATTTCGTCTTAGAAAGTTTCATTTTTGTTTTATAATTCAAAAATCCAAAAAAAAATCATAAAATATAAAAAGTAAAAAATATTTTCATTTTCTTTTTAGTAAAAGATAAAAATAAAAAAAAAAAAAAAATCAAAAAAAAATAAAAAATCTCCTTATTTAATTAAGAAAAAAAAATCACCAATTGGTAAAAATACCAAAATATAACATTCTCAACGAAGGTGTTATCATTTCAATTTCCGGTGAACTTGTTTGTTCCTAAATCAAACTAAAGATTTAACACTTACCATTTGTGTCTCTATGAAGTACGGCTCACCTTGAAAAGCAATTTTCAAGAGCTACCGTGAAGTAGTTGATTATTTGGTTTAAGTTTCTTCCGTGTAACCGTTAAAATTCATTGTTAAAATAAAAAAATAAAAAATATATGTTGTTTAAAGAATCAAAAAAATCAAAAATAATCTTCTTTTTCTTCTTATCCATTTTCAATCTTTTCCTTAATCTCTAAATTGTTTTAATTCTTATGGCGTCTCATAGTTTAAAATCACGTTACGCAATTAAGGAATGCTCGACTTGTGGAAGTTTGTACACTAAAGAATGTTGTTCGATAGGAAGTTTTGAAGACAAGATCCTTACTCCCGTACCTTCTCCGCGTTGTGCAAGATGTGGAACCACGGTTGATGGTTCGAGTTGTCATGGATGTGCATTTTTATGAAAGAAATTCGATGAAGATTTGCTTGCGTATTATGTTGAAAATGGAATTTTCAAAGACTTTCAAGATACTTCAGAATCGTCCAATGACAATACCAATGTTGTTAATGCTCTTCGAGAGCCATTCGTTGTCAATCAAGACCCCGGTGAAAAGTCTTCACAAGGTCCTCCACAAATTGACCATAATTGTTGTTATAAGTGCGGAGATTCATTAGATGGAATTTTCTGTCGACAATGCATTTGTAAATCTTGTGGTAAAGGTGCTCATTTCGGTTATAATTGTCCACCAAAAGATCCGATCATTTCTAAACCAGAGCCATGCAATCAAACCATTAAACTTCCACAAACTCTTCCAAGCTTAGATCCATCATGCTTTTCATTACCTCATGTTTCAAAGCCTAACCTTATTGATGATCCTCCTAATGTTTTCAACCTATATCCCCAAATTTTGCCAATTGTTCAACCGATATGCAATTATGAAAATAGGAATTCATTCACCTATGATTCCAAACCTCATTCTTTCAATGTTTCTTCAAGTGTTTTCAACCAACCTCAACAACCCCAGTTTGAGACTTACTTATGTGAGTTATGTGGAAATAATGCTCATTATGGTTATGATTGTTCACCACAGTTCCCGTTTGTCTATGAGCCGGAACCATGTTACAATCAAAACTTTAATGATAATTATTATCCACAAAAATTCACCGAATTTTTCTCAACAATATCTTTGTTGTGCTTATTGCGGGGTCCTCACTATGATTTATCAATGTCAACCGATCAATGAACTACTATGAACCTAAACCCGATTTATGAGTTATTCCGGTTTTTGACTAACACAACCCCCGCATGACTCCGTCGATTGTCAGAAGCCCTTGTATAAGAACCTTGAAGAACTTAAAGAATATAACGAGATAAAGAATGATTAAAGAATTAAAAAGCGAATCGCGGAAGAACAAAACGGCTAAAAGAATTGATTTCGAGAAATGATGCATGAACACAATTGGTCATAGAGAGATTAAGGAAATAATAAATGAAATTGGTTATAAACAGATTTAAAGGTTAAGGAGATTGATGAAGAATATAAGTAGAGATTGTGAGATTAGGAATACGAAAACCATAAGCAAGAATTTAATAAATTGGAAGCGAATGTTCGAAAAAAGGATAAAAGCCTTATGAAGAAGAAAAGTATTCTGCTGCCTGTCGATTACATGCATTCTGTCACTTGTGATGACAGGAATGATTATACTCCTTTAGCAATCACAACCGACTTCCAATCGAGGAGCCCCGATACTGTTATTCTCTAAAAATGGGGATGAGCATCCTCGACACTATTCCAGCAAAGGGAATTCGGGTACGAAGAAATAAATTATGTGTTGAGAACCTTGTCCCAATCTCAAGTGAGTTCGAGGGTATTTCCAACGATACGTGTGATGTGCCTAATTGTGATAATAATTATGTTAATGTTGAATCCGAACTTGTGGGATCTTTGATTAACCATGATACCTCGATTGTTCATTCTTCTAAGATTGACCCTATTCTCGAGGAGTTCGCCGACGAACTTAGCTCATATGCCCAATTCCATCCGTGAATGTTGAAGGCCTATTTTGATTCAAATAAAGATACTTCGAGTGATGACGATAAATTTGGAGACGTCGAGTACGTAAGCCTAAGAAACGTGATGTGAACAAGAAGAGAAAGAATTTGATTTAGAAGACATTCTTCAAATCCAAGACATTATCCTTCATGAGAAATTGTTGAACATCCATCGTCTTATTTCTAAAATCGAATCTTTGAAAGTTAACTCTACTCTGGAACGTGTGCTCAAATCTCCTTATCCATTTCCTATTCCCATCATGGATAGTGATTTGTCCGATACTTCTCTTTCTCATTTGGATAATTCTTTACCCGAATTTGAGACTTTTAGCAATCATACGGAAGAGACGAGAAGTGGCAGTACCACTACTCATGCTAATTACTCTCTTCGATATATGATTCGTTTCTTTTTAGATTGATCCCGGATCAGGAAGGGTTTGATAACATTGATAATTCAAATGACCCTCTTTTGGAGCTTCCCGAGTTTGAATCATTTCATTTCGATCCGTCACTTCCTCGTCCTCTTCCAGAACCACCGGATGTTTGTCTTGATATGCTTTATAATGATGAATCTTTTGAACCAGGAGAAGGTGAAAATATAGTTGTTTCAAATGTTGAAGAGGACGATTCCTTCACATTACCATCCGTACATTTCTACCATTTCTCACTTAATCCCAAGATTCTCCTTTATCTTGCTCCACCGGGAGTATGATTTTATGACCGGTATTTTACCCACCCTTCCCACCCTTGTTTCAGATTTGATTTTCATTTCCTCATTTATCTCCTTCGAAGATGAAGTTAATGAGTCACCTAACCTTGATCACCAAGATGATCCGTCAATTCCTCGACCTCCACCGGAACCTCCGGATATTAAGAAATGTTTTGAACCCGAAGCGGGTATTTTGATAATCAAAGAGTTTAAGGGTGTTTCTAAATCTCATGATTTTATGACCGGTATTTTACCCACCTTTCCCACCCTTGTTTCAGATTTGATCTTCATTTCCTTATTTGTCTCCTTCGAAAATGAAGACACCGTTTTCGACCCCGGCATCTTCCCTTAGAGCCGGTTCCCGATTGAGATCTTCTCTTCCATTTGCTCTCCCTAAGGACAACTAAATTCAGGGATCGAGTCGAGCTTGCGACTCGGTAATCAAAAACAAGCCGCTTCATGGGAGTTCACCCCATGCTCATCCTTTCTATTTTCTATTATCAAATGTGTTATGTTGAGAGAGGCTTGTACTTTTTCCGATTTCTCGATATTTGTGTTTGTTTGTTTGTTGTGATTTTTGTAGGATTCTCCCAACAAATTTTTGAAGCCTCTCGTGTCCGGTTGATTTATCCCGTTCAAACTCGAGCTTCTCATCCTTTGTGTGAAATTAGTTTGGGGAGATCCATATCCTTTCATCATTATCGATTAACGTTTATCTTTGCATACTTCATAAACAGCTTAGATTTACGTAGAGACCCGACTTTAAACATTGAGGACAATGTTTCGTTTTAGTTTGGAGAAGGGACTCTATCGATTTGATGTTACTTGCTTATTGTTTTGTTCTCACGTACCCGTTTTTTCCTACAAAAATAGCAAAAATTTTAAAATTTTTAGTTATATATATATAAAAAAAATAAAAAAAAATAAAATAATAAAAAATAAAAAGTGTTAAGACATGAATGTAGGTTTTCTGTTGGTAAGAATAAGAAGTAATTTTTGACCCGATCGTACGTGTAGAGTTCTAGCTTTCTCCCTTAACAATTAATGATGATAGTTTGTGCTAGTCTCATGTAGACTTTAAACATGCTAGACTTGAATCATTAGTAAAGATTTTAAATATGTCAAGTTGGATTTTATATTGGCTAAGTGTTTGCGAATTTCTTTCTTAGAAATTTTAAATTGCGAAGAACAAGAAATGATAGTGTTATTTATAAGTCATGACATTAAACGTAGAATAGTTGGTTTTCTTTCAAGCTCATATGTATTAATTGTGGTTTTTTCTCCTATTAGCTTGGTGCACCTTTATATAGAAATGTTTAATAAATAGATTTGTATGGTTTTTTGGTTAATAATTAGCTAATAGAAGTTTTCTTTAGTTCCTTTGTGATTAGGATGAGTACACATCAGGAATACTTAATTTGGCATACTATATGTATCACATAAAGAAATATTTTGCTTATCCATAAAGGCCTTAGGGTATATGGGATAAGATAGAATTCATACAAATTCGCGACTGATAACAGTTTTGCTGTACTTGCCGCTCACAACCTATGTGGTTACAGCCTTCTAAAAGTCAGGACGTTATCAAAGTCGAAATAATGTTTGCTAGACATCTTGACGGAGGCCGAGGCCCGATGTTTGTAGCCTTCTAAAGGACTGAGGTATAATAATATTGCTTAATTTTTTTATCTTATTTTGTGCCTTAAAGAGCCTAAGGGTATATGGTGCAAATAAGATTGGTTCATTCATGTCTTAAAGAGCCTTAGGGTATATGACATGAATGGTGCCTTGCTTAAGTAGCCTAATAAAAGCCAAATTTTGGTTGCCTCGATGTGGACTTTAATCTTGATGACATTTGATCTTTTAAAAAGGGCTAGGAGCTAATTATTGTGTTCTTAACCATACGCCTTTATTTTTGGAATTAATAAATATCGAAACAGAAAGTCCTTAAAGAGCCTACGGAGTATATGAATTTAAGTAAAATCATTAGATACAAAAGTAGGATTTGCGAGTAAAAGTAAAAAACATACACAATTAGTATTTATAGAGTAGTGGTTAGTGTCAGACTTGTAATTAACAATGATCTTGGTTTTTCTTAAAAAGCTTAGCATGAAAAGTGAAAAATCGGATGATGAAAATTATCTTTATAACACTTAATTGTGCTTTTTTGTTGCTATGAACCTAAAAGATACCAATGATGTAATGAAATAACAATACATTAAGTCAACACAAATAAGTATTAGTTAGGTAGTTAATTATCAAGAACAAATCATAAAAAGAGAAAAAGTTTTGAAAATGGGATATCGGTGTTTTTATAACTTGTATCACTTAACTCCTCTCACAACAATCTTTTGCTACTTTTCAAAGGTTTAGTTTGGGGAAATTTTGAGGTATTTGGTTATAAGGCATGTGATATTGCGTGAGGACACACAATTGTTTAGTTTGGGGAATTTTGATAAGTGTAGAATACACATATCCGTTTGTACCTAAAATAACCCAATTAAACCCAAAACAGACCAAAAATGGCAAAAATATGCTTGTATTTGTGTTTTGTGTGTGCAGGTACGGATAAATAAAAAATGACAAGAAAACAGTAAAAAACAAGCAAACACGGACACGAGAATCAGAAGAGTGCAAAAAGAAGCCAAAGAATCAAAGCCGAAGCCAGAAAAGTCAAGCCCGCAGCCAAGTCCAGTCACAGTGGTCAAACAAAGTCAACACAAAAAGACAAATCCTCAAAATGTTTCACTTTGGTCCCTCAACTCTCACAAAAGTCCAAAAATGTCCCCTCCTCCCTTATTGGGCACAGGAAAGCTTATTGGGCCTGAAAAACCCAAATGGGCCTTACCCGGATCCTAAAGCCCAAAACCCTAGCCCAATCTATTTTGTATAAACTCCAGGGACTGGTTTTGCAATTTCCTAAAGAGATTTATAACTAGAAAAAAAAGGAAAAAGAACACAAGGGCCAAATGTGCAAACTTTTCAAACTATAACAGTTTTAACTGTCAAAAAGAGGCGCGAAACCCGTTTACTATTCACCCATCGTCCCACATGTATTTGGTGGGTAGATCGAGCTGGGGGGGGGGGGGGGGGGGGGGGGGGGGGGTGGGGGGGGGGGGGGGGGGGGGGAGGGGGGGGGGGTTAATTTAATCCTATGGTAAAACAAAGGGCAAATGAGAATTGATGGGCAAGGAAGTCAATTCAAGTGATCGTTTACAAGATGGAAGGGAGAGATTAGTCAAATCAAGGCTCTAAGTATCCCTCTATCAAGCTCATGCCACGTAGCAATGGTGAAAGCACAATGGAATGTGGGTTTTTGTGCTAAAACACTCAGTAAAGAAGCACAAGTGAGCCTCAAACGGATTGCCACGCTGGCAATCCGTGTGAGGTCACTTAGTGATCCAACGGATATAATCAAGCCTCCAATGATTGGTGAAATGAAGGGTGGTGATTGGACAAGCTTCTAACAGAATTAAGAGCCTAGAAGGTTCTTTGCCAGCTATAAAAAGCCTCATCTCACACACGCATAAGGGACCTTCTTTTTTCTAGTTTTTTAGCCTTTAAGTTTTTAGCTTTAGCTTATGTACCTTTTAAATTTCCATTTCCATTTTCAGTTAAAGTGTACTTTTAAATTCATAGTGTAATCAGTTTTTATTAATAAAATTCTCCTTTGTTATTACTCAATCTCTTTTACTTTGCTCATAAGCTCTAAACAAGCCAAAATGTTAAGCTACAGTTTCATAAGCTCAACTGGAGCTCTCACAAGTCTTTAAGCTTGTGATTGAGCTGAAATAAACCTTTAATCTACTTAAACTTGAAATCAGTTTAATTACCTATACTTATTGGATTTTAAGCTTATGGAAGGGGAGCTAGCCTTGGAAGAGCTCCCAAGGACTTTACCCTAGCTTATTTAATAAGCTAGGGAGCTTGTAGCTGCCATTATTGGTCCCTTTTGTTTAGCTAAAGGATTCAAGTAAGTTTCTCTTTTTATTTTTCTCTAATTTTAGTTTAAATTGCTTAGTTATAGCTTATATACTTGCTTATTGCTTATTTGCTTATTAAAGTTGCTTATTAGTGTTTAATTGTGTCTTAATTAGCTTAATAATCTTAGTTGATTATCTGTTTTTGATTAAATTAGTTTAAATCCTGTATTAGCTTAAGTTGTCCTTAAAAAAACATAAAAAACCAAAAAAATATAGTAGCATAGTCATAGAACTTAGATTCTTGCTTATTCAGTTGTTAATTCATGATCATTAAGCTTGTTTTAAGTAGTTATTTATCTGGTATTCAGGAGTTGTCAATTAGATTTTAATATCTAAGCTTTTCTTAAATCTGTCACTTTTTAAGGGGTGTTTGGCATAAGCTCATTTGACCTTCTAAAGTCAAAGGTATTTGTGCAAACCTTTTTAGTCAGCTTAGAATTGAGTTAAAAGCATTAGGGAATGAGTTCTTATAGGTTAGATTTGGAAATTTAGAAAGTTTGAGCTAATATTTAGTGCTTCTGCACCAGGGCATTTTTCATAGTATTCATTTGTGCAAATTATTGAACCAAGCCACCTAAGGCTTGGTTAGTGCTTGTTTTGTATTCTAACACTCTATTTGAGTGTGTCTAAGTGCAAGATTTCCCTTAGGAAACCTGCACTCTTGGTATTGCACTTGTGCAAAGTGCACCAGTACTAACTTAAAGTTAGTACTGCTGTCACTTGTAGCCTAGTTTTAGTTAAGTGAAAGTAGGTTTAAGTTTCTAAGATTAAAGTAGGACTTAGATTAGCTATAGCTTAATATAGTTTAAGTCTTGAATTTTGTTATCTAGCTTATTTTCCTAGCTTATTTTGCTGTCAAAAGTCATTAAAGAACAATAAAAGCCAAAAACAGTTAGCATTAGAAATTAGCCTTTTAATTTTAGATTCTAGCTTGTAGTATTAGGTTTTATTGCTGAAATTAGTAGCTTATAAGTTGATTGTCAAATTTGCAAAAGCTCAGTTGCTGTCTTTGCTTTTTGAGAAATTTAGCTTTTCTTAATTATTAGCTCTTTAAGTCATTTCCTGAGTTAGCTACTTTCATAGTCAGATTTAAATGACTTTAAGTGTTTCTAGCTTAGATTTCTCTTCATTTATAGAATAAGCTCATCACAAGCTTTCCAAAACTTCTTTTCTTTTTAAATTTGAGTTAAATTTGAGCTTTTTGCAAGCTTATAAGTAAAGCTAAGGGAAACCACTTGTTACTGTGACAGCAGCTTATATAAGCTGTTTTAGAGTTTATTATTTAGTTTTAGCTTATGCCCCGTTTGTTAAAGTAGCTTATTTTAGTGTCCTCTTTAAGTTCCAAGTGTTAGTTTTTCATAAAAGTAAAAAAATAAAATAAAATAACAAAAAGGGGTTGCCACCACACTCGAACCCACGACCTCTCAGTTATAACACCAACGCCTTAACCAGTTTGCTACATTAGCTCATCCATCCATAGTTTACACAACTTAATACTTACACACGTTTTATTTTTCCTTTTTACAAAAAAAGCCGTAGCTTAATAAGCTCATTTGAGAGCTTATTTGTTTAGCATTTTGGTCTTTCTTATTTTTCTTGCATTCCTGTTAGTGTTTAAGTATTATCCTGAATTTTTCAGATTTTTCTACCTTTTATTTTATTTTTAATCATTTTTCGAAAGTCAAAATCTTAAAAAATCAATAAAAAATAGAAAAAAGTTTTATAAAAATACAAAAAAATAGTTTTTAGTTTTATAAAAAATAGCTTTAGGTTTACATCCAGTAAAATCATTTTTACACTTTCTAGATCTTAAATTTCATTTTTGAGCTTTTATTTTAAATTTTAAAAATAGGAATTTAATTTTAAAAATAGTTAAAAATAGTTTTCTGAGTTTTTATGTTATTTTAGACTTTTCTAAGTTTAAAAATCATTTTTCCAAATTTTTAGTACTTAATTTGCTATTTTCTAGGATTTAATTAGATTAAAATAGTTTTTAATTCATATTAAATTCAAAAATAATTAAAAAAAATGTTTTTCTTTTTCCTAAAATTTTCTTTTGTCCTTTCTTAGGTTTAGAATTTTAGTTTACATTTTTAGGGGTTAAAATTAGTTTACTTGTTTATTTGTCGCGTTTTAATTGTTTCTCGTATTAGTTAATTATTTAATAGTTTTTAATTGTCCATTTTAAATTGTTGCTTTAGATTATCAAATCATCCATTTGCTTATTCAAATCATAATCCGGACTAAAACGAGGATTCAATTTCACTAGTCGTTGGGGAAACGACCCGGGTGATCATATTTGCCCGGTTTAATATACGTATTATATATTATATTATATATATTTTTGAGAGTGAATTTTCCTTAGGGAATTTTCTTAATACCTCTTAAAGTTATATTAGTATATATATTTTATAGTATATAAAACTTTACAATTAGTTTTTGGCGCCGCTGCCGGGGACTAGTATTTAAGATTCCTACGTTTTGTGTTTGTTGATTTGGTTTGAAGATCCTTTCACTCTCGAAAGTTTCATTCTTGTTTTATAATTCAAAAATCCAAAAAAAAATCAAAAATATAAAAAATAAAAATATATTTTCCTTTTCTTTTTAGTATAAGTAAAAGATAAAAAAAAAAACATAAAAAAAATTTATCCTTTTAAAAAAAAAAATAAAAAA
>BQNB010195379.1:0-11371 GCA_026074375.1 Tanacetum coccineum | reverse complement strand
ATAATACCTGTTATATATTTAGACTTGGTGAATGTGTTTCTCTTGTCTACCTTACTTGTTTTGGACTTCGGAATACGTATTTAGTCCACCATTACTTCGATCTTGTGGTCCACCACTAAACATTACTAGATTTATTAAATCACTACTTGGATTTCGGATGGATTTCAGAAATAACACTTTTAAGTGTTGTAACGCTACTTTTCTTCTGAAATATTTCTTAAATTATTTCAATACTGCTTTTTTACTTAAACCTATGAATTCACCAATATTATTGTTGACGTTTTAGCATGTATTTTCAGGTTACTATTTTGCTAGTGGAGCATGGGGAGCATTCGAGTCGCGCGGATATATCGTTTTGAAGACTTCCAGTTGATGGGAGTACGACAATTAACTTGCCACCTCATACGTGTCACCTTGGAGCACCTACCTTTAGAACACGACTCTTTACGTTCATCTTGTTGATTGAATAATTCTTTACGTTCATTTTCTTTGATTGCTTCTGCGTTTGTTCGGATATTCTTTATACTTGCTATGATCTATCGCTTCACAAACCATCTCGATGTCGACCTATGAACCATTTTGCTACTGTATCATAAACCATTTTATTATCATTTTGTTGTCACCCTATGAGCTACTTCACGTTCACTTTATTGACTATTTCATTACGTCCTAAAACTATTTGATACCATTTCATACACCACACTATTTTGACGAAAATGAGCATTGCATCGTTGGCCCTCAAATATACATAGCCTAATCACCTATGTACATTTGGTGCATAGACTGATTACCTATGCATTCAGGAAGAACCATGTCATGCTGAGAGTAGTCACCTTAAAACCTATACCTCTTCATCAACACAAATCCAAGAGAAATTTCCGCATCTCTTCTCTGAACCCGTACCTTCTTCAGGTGTTGCAACCTGAGCCTTGAGGACAAGGCTCTTCTAACCGGAGGAGACTGTAACATCCCGTATTTTTCAGGTCATTCATTGACGTCATTTATTTCATCATTATTTCGCTATATATTTTTTCCCTTTTCTCGTGCACGTTTATTTTTAATAGTTAAAATTAAATCGCGTAAACTAAAAAATTAGCATTCAGTGTAAACGGGCATCAAACAATTAAACGTTTACATCAAGCAAGGGTTAAGTAATTATTTTGAGGATTATTATTAATTTTGTTCATTCATTTTTATTGGTTACGTAAAATTATTACGTTTTGCGATAAAGTACGTCTAGGCGTAACCGGAAGCACGTTAATTTATCTACGCTTCAACAAATACCCACGATTGTACCCAATACCTAAAGTTATTAAACTTTAGCCAAGTAAATATTTCTAGTCACTTTGTATACTAGGAAATAAAACAATACACAATTTCATGCAAGTTGATATCATTTATTTGTAAAATACAAGTTGTAACTAGTATAATATGATACTAGATAATTTGTCAAGTAACAAAAGACTTCTAGAAGCCTTTTTGCTTCTACATATCAAACGGCAACAACAACAATTTAGATAAGAGAACTCATTTTTCATGCAAGTTGGCATGTATATCAACCTTGCATTAAACCAAGCCATGCTATGTTTCACTTGACAAATATTCTTCCTTAATACCATGAAACTTGTCTCTTTGAACACTATTGCACCTTTTTGACCAAAACTTCCCATGTATTGCAAGAAACTAATAAGAGTTATCATATACATGCATAAACACTTAGTAAAAACTCAAAATCCTCTCTCTTTCTCTCATCCAACCCACGGCTCAAAAAGCCTCTCCAAAATAATTCACACTTTGATTTTACAAAACCATACACATATATACGCATCATACCTAAGGTATCCTAAGATGGTTCCAAGCATTGGTTAACCATATTCAAGCTTTAATCAAGAAAAGAGAAGTTAATGTTTATTTAAGAAAAGTAGGGTTTTCTTTAGTGCAAGCTTTGGATTTTTATCTAAACAAGGGTTTAGATTACATTGATCATCATCATCATACACCATAAGGTCATCTAGAACCCTTTATGTTCTTTCAATATTCATTTTATGCATATGTTAGTTCTATTGTAGCTTGAATCACCATGTAGGATTTTTAACATGTAAATGGAGTTTTTACTTGTAATGATCATTTTGCACACTATTATATATGTTGAGATATTACTAATATCATGTTAAAAGGGATGAGAAAGTATTGTACCATATTAAGTTGGTGTAAAAATGATTAACTACAAAAGTAGTAAGGTATAAAAGCAAGGTTAAAAATGGATTCAACAAGGTCATCAAGATTCTGTCCAAATTCGTATATTATAAACACATTATATTTTATGTTTTATAAAGTAGTACGATTCACGACGATTTCGAAAAGGTAAGAAACTTGTCAAACGGATAAATAACGAAAGTTAGAGCGAAAAAAGAGGTATTATTTCGAGGTATAAAAATCAGTCATTTGTTAAGTTAGGGTTTCTGTCTGGATTTTAAGATGGTATTTGCGGCAACTTTCGACCGTCCGTTTCGGCCTTCGGACGAAACATGAAAGTCGTTCGGAAAGGGTCGTTTTACTTCCCGCGAGTTCTTTAAGTCTAAAAGCGAGTTGATAACGGGTGTAAGCAGGGGCACAATCGGCTTTTTTGGTAATTAATTACACTGCATAGATCTGATTAGCGAGTGCTTTTTCGCCATTTTCGGTCGAGTTTCGGGGTCTCGGGACAGGAAAATAGAAAGTTATTCAAAGTATCGTTTCGCATGAATTCTCTTTAGGACCCGAGTCATGAAAATGTGATTTAGTGGTCATTATAGTCTTGGTCAGGCTTAGAAAATTAAACTATAACACTACAAGGGAGTAACTAATATACTACCGCAGTAAGTAATAACTATAACTACCGGGTAACGAATACAATACCATGAGTAACTAAATTTACTACCAGTAGTAATAACTATAACTACCAGGGTAACTATTACACTACCAGGAGTATCTAATACCCTTACCTAGATTAAACTATAATTTACATTATTCTTATAGTTATAAATTTGAACGTTTTACAATTAAAATATTGTTTTCACTCAAACAATTAGATGGTGATTGCTAAATAGACTTATGCATGGTTGAGAGATTACTAATGTGATTAGTACTTTCTACGGACCATTAAATTAAATAGGTTGCATTCGACGATTTGCGTGACGCATTATTTGTGATACATTGGCATTTGCCACTCGAGGTGAGTTCATAGTCTCGCATTTCAATATTTTCAATGTTTTATAAACCCGCGAGGGGAATACATGCTCGTTTACAAACTTGTATATTTTTCTACGATATTACCTTTCAATTACTTGTGAGTTCATTTAGGCCCCTCTTTTCTATTTTAAAATTGGGGGGTTTGTTTTTTTTTTCTAAACTGTTTTCGGGGTGAGACATGCGTGCTCGTTTTACTACATAAGGAATACATGCTCGTTTACAAACTTGTATATTTTACTACAGTACAATTACCTTTCAATACTTTGTGAGTTCATAGCCCCCTTTTTCTACAATTGTTTTACAAAATCTACGGGGTGAATTACATTGCTTGTTTTACTATTGGACACAAGTGTTTTTCAAAGTGTATGCTATCCAGATTACTGCCTGATTATTAATGCCTAAGTTACCTTATTGCCGTGAAGTCCCTATTATCATGAACCGTTAATTGCTATTATAGTGAGCGCTGGTGTTATGGATAGATCTATCGGGACTAACAACCCCCACCCTTACTTGGGTCACTAGTTTGATCGGGTGCATTTAACATTGAGAGATGTTAGGGTGTTGGCAAGCATCCTATATTCTGATTGGGGCAAAAATCTAGTTAAGGCTTCGGTGTCATGAGCTTAGTGCAATAATATATACTTAGACTTGATGAATGTGTTTCTCTTGTCTACATTACTTGTTTTGGACTTCGGAATATGTACTTAGTCCACCATTACTTCGATCTTGTGGTCCACTTTTAAATACTTCTTGATTTACTGAATCACTACTTGGATTTCGGATGGATTTCGGAAATAACACTTTTAAATGTTGTAACGCTACTTTTCTTCTGAAATATTTCTTAAATTATTTCAATACTGCTTTTTACTTAAACCTATGAATTCACCAACATTATTGTTGACGTTTTAGCATGTATTTTCAGGTTACTATTTTGCTAGTGGAGCATTGGGAGCATCCGAGTCGTGCGGATATATATTTTTGAAGGCTGAATAACTTGAGTACAATTTGACAAATGTTTTGACAATGTTTTCTAATACATTATAAATGGAACCTATTTAACTCTGACATTTTTTAAATTGAATGTGACATTTTATTAAACGTCTCTTTTGAGGTCGTTTTCTGTGACTTGTACGTTTGGACTATGAAGTAGCACCCCATTGTTACCATTCCGCTGCGACCAGATTTTGGGGGTGTTACAATATCTTGATCTACTCGAAGTCTAAGGAGGATCACGAGGTACACTTGAAGTTAGTTGTGGAGCTGCTGAAGAAGGAGAAGTTGTTTGTCAAGTTTTCCAAGTATGAATTCTGGCTACAAGAAGTTCATTTTCTTGGACACGTGGTTAACAGTAATGGAATTCACGTGGACCCTAGTAAGATAGAGGCAGTGCATAATTGGAAGGTACCTAAGACACCATCTGGGATATGATCATTCTTAGGATTGGCAGGTTACTACCAACGTTTTATCGTAAATTTTTCTAAGATTGCTAAACCCCTTACTTCACTGACTCAGAAGAATTAGAAGTATGAGTGGGCCAAGGAACAAGAGGAAGCTTTTCAGACGTTGAAGAACAATTTGTAAAATGCACCAATATTTTCGTTTCCTGATGGATCCAAAGAGTTTGTAGTTTACTATGACGCGTTGAATCAAGAATTAGGTTATGTACTCATGCAAAGAGGAAAGGTAATCACCTATGCATCACGACAATTAAAGATCCATGAGAAGAATTATACAACACACGACCTAGAATTAGGAGCAGTAGTGTTTGTTCTTAAGACTTGGAGGCATTACTTGTACGGAACGAAGAGTGTCATCTATACGGATCATAAGAGTCTTCAACACATATTCAATCAGAAGGAGTTGAGTATGCGTCAAAGGAGGTGGATTGAGTTATTCAGCGACTATGAGTGTGAGATTCGCTACCATCTAGGTAAGGCGAACGTAGTAGCTGATGCCTTAAGCAGGAAAGAGAGAGTGAAACCTAGACGCGTACGAGCAATGGCTATGACAATTCAGTCCGGAGTTAAAGGAATGATACTGCCAGCCCAGAGTGAGGCGTCCAAGGTAGAGAACGCGACAGCAGAAATGCCGCGTGGCATGGACCAACTAATAGAAAGGAAGGAAGATGGAGGTATGTATTTTATATGGGTTCCATTAATAAGTGATGTAAGGACATTAATTATGGACGAGGCTTATGCATTAAGGTATTTGGTACATCCGGGAGCGGATAAGACGTACTATAACCTTAGAGATATATATGGTGGCCATGTATGAATAAGGATATTGCTACCTATGTTAGCAATTATTTGACTTGTTTAATGGTAAATGCTGAAACATCAAAGACCTTCAGATTTATTGCAACAGCTAGAGACACCTGAGTGGAAATAGGATAGAATAACTATGGACTTTATTACAAGGTTGCCAAGATCAAGTAGTGGGTATGATACAAATTGGGTAATAGTCGATAGACTGACTAAATTAGCCTACTTTCTGGCAATACGAGAAGATTACAAGAAAGAGAAGTTAGCAAGGCTTTATATTGATAAGATAGTAGCAGGGCATAGAGTGCCCGTGTTAATCAACTCAGATCGTGATGGAAGGTTTACTTCAAGGTTTCTAGTAAATATTATAGAAAATCTTAGGGACGCGATTGGATATGAGTACGGCTTATCATCCTCAAACGAATGGACAAAGTAGCGTACAATTCAGACATTGAAGGATATGTTAAGAGCGTGTGTGATGGACTTTGGTGGCAGTTGGAATGTCCACCTGCCATTAGCTGAATTTTCTTATAATAATAGTTATCATTCGAGTATTCGATGTGCTCCATTTGAAGCACTCTATGGAAGGAAATGTAGGTAGCCCATTCTGTGGGCTGAAATTAGAGCAAGTTGGTTGATTGGACTAGAATTGGTACAATAGACAAATGATAAAGTGATATGGATTAAGGAAAGGCTCTAAGCGGCTAGAGATTGCCAAAATAGCTATGTTGGCAATAGGCGTAAACAGTTAGAGTTTGAAGTTGGTGATAAAGTGATATTGGAAGTGTCGTCTTGGAAAGGTGTGTTGCGTTTGGGAAGAAAGACATGTTAGCATCAAGGTATGTAGAACCATTTGAGATCATTGAAAGGATCGGTCCTATAGCCTATTGATTAAGATTGTCTCAATAGTTGAGTAGTGTACTTGGTGTGTTTCAATTTAAAGAAGTAGTTAGCGGATGCAAACCTGCATGTGCATTTAGAAGAATTTAAGGTAGACAAAACTCTTCGTTTTGTTGAAGAACCTATTGAGATTATCGATCGTGAGGTTAAAAGTTTGAAGCGTAGTAGGATTCCGATAGTTAAAGTCCATTGGAACTCGAAGCGAGGTCATGAGGATTTCATAAAAACTAAGTATCCACACTTGCTCGTTGAGCAAGCTATTGTTGGAAGTACTAAGTAAAGTTGGATACTTAGGGTTATTGGCAGACTTTAGTGAACCCTTAAATGTTATGAGGTGGTTTGGTTAAAGTTATATATTAAGTAAGCCTGAAGTCGAGCCAATTCTTTAAAAACATTGAGCTTTGTAACAACGCATAACTTAATTTCAAGACAGTTCTTGTTTGATGAGTTGCGGGGTTGAGTTATGGAATCAAGTTGTTACACAACTTAAGGTTTTTGATGAGTTTCCTCGAGGACGGGCGAGACTCATGTAGTTGGATGTTCTCTTCGCTTATAGTTGTTGTGCTGCTATTTGTACTCTTCTATAGGTAAGCAAAATTGTTAACAGTAGAAACGATTAAATTTCAGGACGAAATTTCCTTAAGGAGGGGAGACTATGACAACAGTGATTTAGTGAGGTTAGTTTAACCATTAGTGTTAACTTGCCTAGTTTTATGAGTTTTGTATTATGTGCTTAAGATGAATTTATGATATGTGTGTTATGATATTCATTCTATTATAAGTGCTTGTGATAGTAGAAATGAATGATTTAGTCATTTTATTTCGTATGTGATGGATATTTCAGAAGTATAGTGATTTTTGTTATTTTATCGTCGGTAAAATTGAAGAAGTATGTATCGTTAAATTTCGAGTTGAGATTAATTAGTGAATTGAGATTTTATAATATATTTATGAAGTAATAAGTAAATAATAATTTAGGGATAAATAATAATAAGTAGTGTAAGTGTTTTATTTTAAGTTATGCATTTATTTAAGTATTTAAGGTAAATAAGTAATAAATAGTTTTGTATTTAAAAAAAATATAATATATATAGGAGGGGGGAGAACGAAATTGTATAGAAAAATAAATAAAAAATAATAATTTTATAAAAGGGATGTGGTTGGATCGGCTTAAAGGAAAAAAAATGAAAACTAATTTGACTACAATTAGGAAACTAGGTACTATAAATACAAAACTAAGAAAACCCTAAATTACTTTTCTTCTCCCCTCCCCAATACAACTCCCGCACCCACCCCCCACCACCAGAAAACCCCCCCTTATCCATATTAAAAAAATTTTATATTGCACTTCAACGGCCCCTTACCCCCCCGCATTCCCCCATGCCAGAAATATCCAGCCCCAACTACCCCGAACTTACCAATCACCCGAGCCCCCCACTCCTCCCCCCCTAGCCCACTGGTGCCAAAACAAACCGTGTGTGTTCCAATAACTGTCTACAGCCCAAACCCCCCAACTCAAATAAAAAAATAATTTTAAATACACAAGAACCAAGGAGGGTGAATCACTATGTAATCGGTAAAAGTTTAGGAATGGTTTATCAATTAAGTTTCTTTGATTAATCTTTATAATTATAACTATAATTGAAGGATAATGTAGAGGGATCATAATTTTTCTGTAAATTAAATAATAAAAAAACTATATGTGTAACACCCCAAATTTTACACAATATAACCAGCGGAAGGGTCCTTTGGTGTTCTACGTATTAATACAATAACTCAAGCATAGAAAAAGACATCGACAAGAGACGTTTTTAAAATAGCCATCAAAACAAGTTTCACAACATAGGTCCCAAATATTTTCATAATCGATACATCATTTTCAAATATTTTCTTCGAATGATGTTTCTTTAAATGTGCCTGTCAAAATATTATTTCATTAGCTTCGCCGACATCATCATCACCACGAATTAACCTTCAAGGACCTGAGATAAAACATGCTAAAAAGTCAACATAATGATTGAGTGAATCCATAAGAGTTTATATATATAATAAATTTCCGAACACAAGTAATCATTTCTCAAATCAGAAAGACTTAAGACTGTGGATCAGACAAAGTTATAGGGGGATTATTATAAGTCTCATGACATTGAAAGTTACCATCTAAAAAGAATGCCCACTATACACCCTCACTATGAGTGCATATTACTCTCTATACAACGCATTCGTGGTGTCATTCTTTGACACATGACGATAGCCAGTCGTCACGACATTAGAAGGTGGCAACCACCAAATAGTACTCTAACATGTAATACAAGCGTTAACCATTACCCGTAGTTAACAATTCAAATGATTTCCTCAGGTCTTTATCTAGCTAGCTCAAGCCTAACGTATAATAATCCAGGCACTACCAACATTTGTATCTCCTTGTGTTTTCTTATTTTAAAAACAAGCATGTTATTACCCCTCGCGGGTTTCATAAAACAATTAAAGTATTAAATTCGAGCTATGTAACGCACACAGTAAGACAGAAGGAGAATAGCGATAAGAATAAGACTCGGAGAGTAGGCTTGTATCGACAACAAAGACTTATACAGATTAGTAACGGATCTTAGGTTTCTAGTCGATAATAATTAATGAAAACTCATAATAAAGTAAATATATATGTATACATGTAGTTAAACATGATGATCAGAGTTTATATGATGTAAGTATTTATACTTAAAGCATTTTACCTAATTTCTAATTTGACCATTTATAGACATTCAACTAGTATTGTCCATATTAGCCCAAAAGCCCATTAAGCCCATTAACCAAGTCCATTAAGCTCTTTTATGGATATTATCATTTTAAGACCAGGTCTTAGCCTAATTTATAGTGTCCAAGTGGGTTGGGCCTAATGCTAAGTCCATATAGTCCATTTTGTTTCATTGGGTCCCATCTTTTTCCTTTCTCTCTAATAATATGGCTAAACATTTGTTCAATCCTCCCCGACCTCCGGATTTCCTTGTGTAGCTAGTGATTTCTTATTATAACAACCTACGCAGGGTCCAACAGCATTGTCCAATGCCCTTAACGGTGTGGTAACGCCGCCAACGGCGGAGCCACGTAAGCTCAACGCCGTGCACGGCGTTACCATACCTCGTGCTCTAAGGTATAAGTATATATGATACTAAAGTACGGGTTGGAAGTATGATATTTTTGAGATAGTTGTCAACCATCATATTTAAGTCCACTTTACAGATGTAAACCCCCTTTAGTTCATCTTTTAGTCATACATATACATAGGGTTACTTTTATACATAAAGGTCATATTAGATTTTTGGACTGAAATTTCACCTTCACCATTTTTGATGCCATTTACAAACCATAAGGAGATGGTTGACTATCCAATTGATTCAGAATCTACATGACTTTAGCTACAACCCATAGTTTTCACTTTTTAAATGGTTCAGTTCGTAAATGTGACTTTTTACACAATCTGTACAGCATGTCCAGAATTGACTAGTTTTAGTGTTTTGATCATAACTCATTCATTATTTATCCTCTAGAAGTGATCCAAATTGCCAAATGTTCATAAGAGAATTATCTATGACCTCATGCTATCAAATCCAACCTCAAACCTTCTGAGAATTATGGAATTTACTGTTCATTACAGCCTATAAATTTTATACTTTTCTCACTAGTTTTAATGGTCATTCTTGTTAGATCTAACCTAGATCTATGCATGCATTAACACTTTTATTCCTTGATCATCATACATCATACATATACATATACATTTGGAAATCAAAATAAAACTTAAACAAGACTCATTAAATTTTACCACAAGAAAAGTGTAGACAATGATCAAATGATCAAAATAAGAACAAGGCTTGATAAGGGCTTCAACTTCAAGCTTAATCTTCACCCCAAATACTCTTGATCATCATTTTATTTACCCAAAACCCTTGTAAAAACCTTCTTATAACTTCAGCCCCAACTTGTGTAAAACCTTCTCAAAAACTTCTTTTATTGCCTCCAAAAA
This sequence comes from Tanacetum coccineum, assembly GCA_026074375.1. Classification (NCBI taxonomy): domain Eukaryota; kingdom Viridiplantae; phylum Streptophyta; class Magnoliopsida; order Asterales; family Asteraceae; genus Tanacetum; species Tanacetum coccineum. The sequence continues at coordinate 955 of BQNB010195379.1, read as the reverse complement.
TATAAGGATTACACTAGGTAGTCATATTCACTAGTGTTCTTCTTTATTTAATCTTCAAAACTTATATATTTGGTGTGTTGGTAGCGTCAAAATGGAGGGAGAGAGAGCAAATGCATATTTTGGTTGTAAATTATGACTTGTGTGTGTTTTAGATGGTCAAAGTTAGCTTATATATGCTTAGAGTATCATTGGCAAGTGTTGGCATAAGTGATGAGGTTGAATCACAAAGTGGACACCTCCCACTTTATGATGTCCGCCCCTATGGGGTGTGTTTTTAGTGGGATGTGTTTAAAAACTTGTCCCGCATTTTGTAAATACGGGTATTATCAAAGTCCGATATTTAAAAAGGTACGCTACGTAAAGATTTTATGAAAAATACGAAAAATGCGCGTAACACGAAAAATAAAAACGAATGTAATAAAATTATTTCTATGGCATTTTGAAAATATAAGCGTCGATGCTTAACGTAGAATTCGCTAGTTCATATCTCAACATAAAAATGAAAAATATAATTAATACTTGAGAATAAAACAACGACCTAAAATTGACGAATTGTCACACAATATCACATAAAAAGTAATACTATTTCCCTAATCTCATGACATAGAAGCCTTAACTTGATGTGTAAATCCTAGTCTTTTAGATTCATGTCTTGAAATCCGATGTTTTGCCAAAACACCCAAGTACTACCTCAAATGAAATGCGCTCGCTGGCCATGTACTAAGCCAGAACACGAACGGGGGTGTCAAACCTAATAGACCTATTCACAGCGTTCGTGCTTACACAAAGTAATTAACGGTTCATGATAGTCTGTAATACATGGCAATAGGGAAACTTATGCAATACGTAAAAGTTTAAAGCACTTGTGTCCATAGTAAAAGCAACCAATGTATTCGTAAAAGCTTAAAGTACTCGTATCCATAAGTAAAATGAGTGTGAAATCAATCATATAAAT
>BQNB010195376.1:0-11372 GCA_026074375.1 Tanacetum coccineum | reverse complement strand
TATCATTTCAGATACTAGTTCAGACAACAACAGCTCAGACTCTGATAGCACTTCTCAGATTAGCACTTTTGAGGAGATTGATTATAGCACTCCAGAATACAAAGAACTACCTAAGAGTTTGCTAAAATGGTACAACTATGGCTCAGGCATCACCTAAAACCCTCATTGTCAAAAGCCCTGTACCAATAACAAATTGTGTAATTGGCCTTGCAAATGCTAAAACCTGGGATGCTATTCTTAGCAAGACCTTTGGAGTGAAGATACCCCCAATTATCACTTGTGCAAAAGAGAAGAAATGGAAGAGGAATATTAAAGGGGGAAGCTGAACCTTTTAATGTGTTTTGGTAGTTTGGTCCTTATGTAATGGTTATTAAGTAGCTCTAAAACAATATGTCTGTTACTGAAGTGTTTGGTTGTTAGAGTTGTATGCATTTTGGTTAATGAAGTAAGGATGTTAAACAATATGTCTGTTATTTGGTTATTTTGATTGTTGGTCTTGCTTATCTTATTATGAGTGTCCTATAGGAATAAGTAGTAGCATTGTCTTGTTACTTTGGTAACTATTCTTAATTTGTTTTTGCAGAAATAATTGTTCTTAGTTCAGACAGCTCTGACTATAGCAAAGGTGTTCCTGAGAAGGGGCCATCAATACAAGGATTGCTAGACTGGTATGGATATAACACTATTAAGGAATACCTATCTGATACATACTTTCCAAGCACATACAAGGATACCACAAACAAGGATAGCACTAATGAGGATACTATTCTTGAATGTTACTCTCCAATGTCTAAAGGTAAATATGTACCAGTTTCAAAGAAACACAATTCAAAGGAGAAAAGAATGTGTGCTTGGACTAGCAAATGATACAACATGGGATGATATTTTGAAGAAAAATGGAGTGAGGAAACCTGAAATTTATGCATACAAGGCAAAGGGGAAAAGAAAGGTTACATATGAAAGCTGATCATGTTGTTAGATGTTAGATTTGTTTGTGTTTTTTAGGAATCCTTATGAAAATGTTAGATTGAAACTTGTATGTTAACTTATGTAATGGTGCTTTTGTACTTGTTAAAACCTTATGTATTGGTTACTAAAGTTATGTTGTTAATGTAATGGTGCTTTTATACTTGTTAAAACCTTATGTGTTGGTTACTGTAGTTATGTTGTTAATTGCATTTGCAGGTTGCAGGCAAGCATTTGCAGGTTAGCTTGCATTTGCATCAAGCATTTGCAGGTTAGCTTTGCATCTTGTATTTGCAGCTTACAAGCAAGCATTTGCAGCTTACATTTGCAGGTTGCAGGCAAGCATTTGCATGTTAGCTTGCATTTCCAGGTTAGCTTTGCATCTTGCATTTGTAGCTTGCAAGAAAGCATTTGCAGCTTGCATTTGCAGGTTGCAGACAAGCATTTGCAGATTAGCTTTGCGGGTTGCAATTGCAGCTTGCAAGCAAGCATTTGCAGCTTGAAGGCAAGCATTTGCAGGTTAGCTTTGCGGGTTGCATTTGCGGCTTGCAAGCAAGCATTTGCAGCTTGCAGGCAAACATTTGCATGTTAGCTTTGCGGGTTGCATTTGCAGGTTGCAAGCAAGCATTTGCAGCTTGTTAGCAAGCATTTGCAGCTTGCAAGCAAGCATTTACAGGTTAGCTTGCATTTCCAGCTTGCATTTGCAACTTGCAAGCAAGCATTTATAGCTTGCAAGCAAGCATTTGCAGCTTACACATTACTTAATTACCCATTTGCTTGCATTTTCACCTTACCTATTCGCTTGCATTTGCAACTATCACCCATTTGCTTGCACTTACTTACCTATTTGCTTGCACTTACCCATTTGCTTGCACTTGCAGCAACCAATGTATTTACAATTTGCTTACATTTGCATTAACCAAACTTAACCATTTGCATTCCAAACATAACACTTAATCATTAAGAATATAAAAGTTAACATTACAAACAGTCAGTGTTATACATTAACAAAAGATCCCAACATTACACACATTAAACCCAAACCATTACATTACTACCATAACACCTAGACCATCACATTACTTACCTATTAGCATACCAAATCCAACACAAACAACTGAGAAAGATCCTAACATGATGAAAAACAACCTATCATACAATTTCATCTTTGTCTGTGTAGCTCTCAACTGTTCTTCCAACCTTGACTTGTCCATAGCAAGAACATTAATCAATTGTTCATACTCCACGCGCTTCTTCAATTGAATCCGCTTTTGCAATATACCATACAACAATTCTTTGTAGTATTCACTTGGAAGATCATCATCTAAAAAATCATAAACATTGCATTTTGAGCATGTTACAAATCGCTTACTCGGATTCTCCTTTGTTTTTTCCGTTTGTACTGTTAATTGACGATTACATTTACAAAAGTATTCAACTCTACCACTGATTACTCGGGATTCAGATGAAGTCCAAAATGGCATGATTAGGATCCTTTTGATTTTCGACCATTAGAGAAATTTGGAGGAAAAAGAGTTAGTGTGTTATGAATGAGTGTAAGGGAAATAAAGGGGTAAAGGGGGTAATTTTGTAAAAAAATAAGTTAAAAAGTTAAAGGGGAACATCGATAGCGGTCCATTTTGTATTAAGATTTGCCACGTCAGATTTTTTGCTAATCATGGCTACAATAAAAAGATTAGCAAAGTTTTGGTATACAAAAAAAAAATTAAAAGTTCATAGCTTACAAAAGGAAAAGTTGACAACTTCGATGCATTTTCAGACCATTAGCCCAAATTTTTTTATAAACTTTTTGTTATTGTTGTATTTTTTTTCAGTCTCTAACACCTTCTTAACACCAATTCCAAGCTTTAAAGTTGTTTAAGTCTTGGTAATTGGTTGATTTATAAGGTAGGATAAAAACATGTGATATGCTCTTTTCCCTCCCAAGAACACGTTAAATATGGGATAAATTGAAGTCCCAGAGCTTTCTTAACTCATACTTAAGGCTATGATTGTGTTTTTAACTATTTTTAATGATTTGGCAAAGTTAGTCCATGTTAATCAATCTACTGCATGGAAGGTCCTTTCCCTGTTAATTTATTTTTCGTACAAGGTCTTTATAACTAACGAAGCCTTATAACTATAACATAAGTTAACTTTTTAAGCTATATAATATACTAGTTATAATACCCGTGCACGCATGTGTTTTTTTTTAATTTTGATTTATGTATGTTATCTATTAAAAAGACAAACAACCTATAGTGAGAGTTTGTTTTATTTTCTGGATTAGAAATATAAAATTCAACTAAAAGAAACGGGTTAAATGAGTCGAAGGTGTCAAATCGGTTAATCAATAGTAACCCAACATGTATTCAAATCCATAAAACTATTATTTAAATCCATAATACATTAATTCAAATGTGCTTAGTTGTAAGTTTGTGGGTTAAAAACTATTATTTAAATCCATAAGACATAAATTCAAAGTTGTAAGTTTAAATCCATCTACATTATAATAGAAAAAACCATATTAGCATTTAATGTTGTTAATTTGTACACATATATAAGCTAGTTAATTTAATGTTATTAGATACCAAAACGAACAAAAACTGAATATTGGGATGAGTGTGAGATCAGATTTTGGAGATGTGTTTTTGATACTTTTTTGACCGTTTTGTGTAAATATGAATTTTTTTTTTTTTTTTTTGGAACAGCAGATTTATTAAAACACAAAACTAGCAAGACGCTAGAATTACAACGTCACAAGATAAGGATTTTTGAGCCATTCGGTCCAACTGAACGAGGCTTTACACCTAAACTTACACCAATAATAAGAACAAGAAACGACATTATCAAAGATAACCGCCTTGGATGGATTTTCAGACTCGAACAGCAACTTATTGCGAAAGGACCAGATCGACCACCATAACACATAAAAAACTCCTTCGAGCACCACCTTAAGCTTAGCCGTAAGCCGCAGCGAGATCAACCAAATTAACCATTCCTCGTATGAATTAACATCCACGTAATCTATATTCCACCAAGAAGAAATCTTACGAACCACCTGCCTTATCAAGTTACATTGAAAGAACAAGTGACTAGAGGATTCAACCCCACAGTCACATATAGGACATGACAAGGATTGAATATCCATACCGCGACGAGAAAATGATGAAAAGAAGGAGAGATATAAAATTGCCCCTTTAAATATAGACTTTGAGTTCAACCCATTCAACTTGCAGCAGAATGGGTCATAATTACTACATGTATGATAAATTAGTAGTTCTGCAACATCTATAGCAATTGAATTCAAGCCTTCGCCAAAAAGTTCATGTGATCCAAGTAGCCTGAGACGCGATGCAGCCCTTCATATCTAATATATCAAAGCGGTGATTAGTAACCTACCCAAATTGAAATTCAAACGTAATTAAACGAAAATATGGTTCGTAATAATATGATATACAGGTGAAATCTTTATATAATTAACAGGTCAAAAAGAAAACCATTTAGGTTAAAAGAAACATGTGTGAGACAACTTTTATAATGATAAGGATAAAGATAAAAAGATTTACTACAAATTGAAAATATTTATCTTATTTGAACATAAGGTTATGACATCATTACAATCTATGAAAATAACCCCTAAGTGTTGTGTGGAATTTAATATAACTTATCATAACGATAGTAAAAGGACATAAGAACTACAAAGACACATTGTGTTCTTTATTGTTGGTATCTTAAGAAAAAATTAACAAAAGTTATCCTCGATTGTATTTTCTAAAGCTTGGTCAAAAGCTTCTAACCCGGCATGCAAGTTTCTATAAAGTATAAACCAACAAATACTTGCTACGTGTTTCCTATGTAATCTAGTATAGGGGTGAGCATACCGGACCGGACCGGAAGATCGGACCGGACCGGAAGACCGGACCGAACCGGACCGGACCGAAGGTATTTCGGTCCGGTCCGCGGTCCGGTATTTTGGACCAATTCGGTCCTCGGTCCGGTCCGGTCCGACCAAAAACCCGATGATAATGCCGTGTAGGACCGGACCGGACCAAAGACCGACCCGGACCGGACCGACCCGGATCGGACTGTACCATTTCGTTCCGGTCCGTGGTTCGGCAATATGGACCATCTCGGTCCTTACTCCGGTTTGGTCTTGGCCGGTCCAGTCCGGTCTTGGATATATGCTCACCCCTAGTGTAAACCATTTGAAGACCACAGTTTGTTGCATTGGTAACCGCTGTTTGTGTAATTATTAACACCGTGGTTTGTGTCTTACAAGCCACCACGGTTTGTGTACTTACAGGGATACTTTTGACAACGGTTTATTACAATTCTAGGAAACAATATTCTGCCAAAATTAACCAAAATTAAAGTTGTTACAAGTTGCTGCCTCGAAATTTAATATTTTGCCAAAACACCCCAGTACCACCTCAAATGAAATGCAGCCGTTTGACATGGTAGCTAATTGTTTTCTACCCGGACGGGGGTTGTCAATCCTAATAGATCTATTCACAACGTTTGTGCTTGCACAAAGTAATTAATGGTTCATGATAATGGGGACTTCATGGCAATAGGGTAAACTTAGGCATTTCGTAAAAGTTTTAAGTACTTATGTCCGTATGTAAAATTAAGCAATGTATTCTCACCTCAATTATTTCAAAACAGGTAAAAATTAGGGTATGAACTCACCTTATCAAAGTGATACAATCAATATAGCAATTTCAACGAAACACGAGTCCTGACAACGACTTAATTAAATAAGACGCTTTAGGCTTACAATATGATATGAACTACATGCATATAAATTTTGTAAAGTTTTATCACTTTTATATACTTGTGTAGAAAGTTTACCAAGTTCCAAATGTGGTTTAAAATCAATTTTACTAAGTATTTATACAAAGAAAATTCAAGCAAGTTTTTTGTAAACAGTTTTACATCCAACTTCTTGGGACCATAACTCATTCATTTTCTACTAAAATTAGTCCATTCCAAAGCTTAGATTGAAGCTTTTTGAGTTGTATTTCCAAAAATGTAAGCCTTACATTCTGACTCAAAGTTTAAAGGGTCCAAAGTGTTAAACAATAAACAGACGTCATAGTTGGGAATTTCTAGAAAGTTTTACCCAACTTGTTTTAGTCATAACTCCTTCAATACTTAATCTTTTTAGTTGACTCAAGTTGCTGAGTTTAAGTCTAGGTCTTAGCTACAAAAATTTCAAAAGGCTCAGCTTCCCAATCTAATCTCAAAAGGCTCAAAAATACGTATCCTGCTCAGTGTGTAAATCTGGATACTTTATCTTGCACAAAATGTTTAAAATACAATAAATTTTCTAAATTCATAAAATTGATAACAGAACTCTCTAAGTTATAGTAATAAGATTTGGTGCTAAGAAATGTGTCATAAGTGTTCTTTAATGTGGTGAAAACATGTGTACAAGTCGACACAAAAATCTGTCAGAATTAGGGTTTTTAACAAACAAGTTTATTTCAAGTTCTTACATAACAAGTATATAATGATGATATGAAAATAAGTATGATATAATTATAATGAATGAAAATAAATATTATTAGATTCTTACAATGAGGTGGTGATGATTGGAATGAGCTGAGATTGAGTGAGTTTGAAATGTGTTGTAGTATGTGAAAGGAAGAATGACTAGTGGTTTAATTTTATAGTAAAACCCGTGGAAGGGTCAAAAAGGGCTTTCATGGTTGCATAGTTGTGTAACACTTGAAGGGAAAAAGAGTGTTTGGGGGGTTGCGAGGCCTTGAAAACATGGGTTGGGATAGGGAGGGACAAAAGGAGATGGTGACTTTGCATGGGGCTTTTTGTTTAGCATGGTTGTGGCATATGGGAGATACAAGTTAATGCTTCATTGGTATGCATCTACTTTATACTCTTTTGGATTCAACTAAAAATCTTAACAAACTTATTGAAAAATTCATATGGTAATTGACATATGGTTTGGGACCAAGAAGCTTAAGTTTGCTAATAATCGGACCTTCATCTAAGGTGGAAATACCGAAAGATTTTCTTCTTGATTTGAATAGTAGATTTACGAGAATGACTGGATCACAGTGCTCTACTTTAAATTTGTACCATGTAGATGGTGCATTGAACATGTCTTTTATCTGCTGGTTAAGGTATTTTTTGTGAATCCTTCTTTCTTCGTTTATCATATAGAAAATCTTGTCATAGATTTATTTAACCCTATCATCCAGCGTCCTTCAGTAGACTCATTCAATCCAAACATCCTTGATGCTTCAACAAATAGTTGTGCATATGGATTGGATACTTCCTCGGGCTTTTCAATCGTTGGTTTCTCAATCTGCGCATCTATGTCCACATCCTCTGTTTGTATCCTATCAATGCCTTGCCCTTCTGCCAATTCCGCTTCTTCCAATTCCCCTTCTTCCAAATCAAACCAGAAATCTTCAACAGTTGTACTGTCACGGTCCTTATCTTCTTTACCCAAAATGTCTTTCAAATCCATATAATCTTATTCCAATTCTTCTATTGGTTTTGATAAGCCAAAGGGATTTTGTTGTTGTTGAAGAGATGATGTAGGTTCTGTTAGTGTTGTAGTTACAGTGTGTTCTGATGCTATCAATCTTTTATTGCCTGAGATTAGTTAACCAACCTATCATCAGGTTTTAGTTTTTGTGTCCATTAATTCTAGTAGACACGTTTAATAGTATAACTCCTAACGAAACTCGTTTCAAGCTTAAGTTGTAAATTAATTTGTGTTACAATGAAAACCAACCTATCGGTAGAACGCGACTTATTTTGTAAAGTCTTATCACTCATATCTAGAGGTGGTAATTTGTGTCCGAAATCATAAAAATAAGCTTATAAGGACTAATTTGTAAAATATTTGAGCGCATTTAGCCTCTCCTTTTTAAAAATGGGCATGTATGATCTTTTCAAAAGTTAAATATGCATTAACAGGCACATTTTTTCTATTGGTTGTAGAAGATAGTAATTGTTCTTTTTAATGTTATAAATATAATATATTTATTTATACAAATATAAATGAGGAATTATGTTTATGTTTGAAAGAGAATTTTTTTTGCGTCTGCTATGAGTCATTATCTAAAGTTATTCACATACATGACAAGAGCTCAGTTTGAACCTGTGTCGGTTTGTGCTATCATCGCCCATTTAAGCCCATGCTCAATCGCCCGTACCCGTATTGCACGCGCTATGATGGTTTCTGTGTTTGCCCACTCAATGTCTTTGAAATTCATAGACAATGCATGTAAAATTCTTATTAATCTTCCTTTTATTTTAACCAATCAAGAAGAGTTTAAACCATCGCTATTTTAGTTTTCTAAAATAGCATATTATTTTTTGTGCGTGTGAATGTGTGATGTTGAACATGCATGTCGTGTAAACATCACCTCAAATTAATACTCCATTGTAAGGTGGCTAATTCTTGTATAACAAGCTCAATAACAACAAGTCATGTAGTCAAATACAAAGTCTACTCGAAGTCGTCTATAAAACATAGTTCATGAAGGAATCAGTCCCTTTAAACCCGAACTCACACCATACAATAACACCTATCAAAACAGCAATATTGGTTTTAATGCTTTTTATTAACAAGGAAACTGATACGAGTTACAACCTGCTACAACTACCTAAGATCATCCCCGAAAACTATTCTATATACGAAAAAAAAACTAAAAACACAAAACACAAAACGTGCACACACTACTATTTCAATCTTAAACAGGAACCCAACTAACAAAAGACTATTACTTGTCTCATAATACGCGGTCATACATAGACTAATATCAACTCTTTATTCAACATAACTGGGCCCACATACCTGAAATATCTGAGCCAGTACTTGCTTATTTGTGAACCCATCAAGATGCCAAATTCACGTAGTATTTCCCCACAGTTTTGATTGATCTTTCGACTGGTCTCAACTGCATTTCGCTCTTACGATCATAAATCACGCAACACGTCATTCACTTTCTCGCCTCCCTGGTCCTCCATCACATACTACTTGCTCAAAGTTCTTGCTAAACTTTCAAGTTCCAAAACGATATTGATTTCTTGCTAAAATACCGGTCTTAATGTTGTTCTTGCTTCTTGCTTATCGATCTTTGCTTTCTTACGATTGTTTCTTGCTTGCTACCGTGCACAAACCCGAAACTTTTCTACTTGTTATGGTTTGTACTTACCTGCTACTCTACAACGCTACAGACTATGCGACAACCTTCTTGCTTGCTAACTTGCGATAACTTGCTGCTACTTTCTTGCTTGCTTTTTTGTTCTTCTCGCTGTGATTTCTTGCTACTTTCTTACTTTCCTAAAACAGTTCTAGCTATCTTTCTGCTGCGTTCTTTTGCTACCTTTCTTTCTGCATTCTCTTGCTATCTTTCTTGTTGCTTTCTCTTGCTATCTTGCTACGTTCTTTCACTCATCTTCTTGCTAATTTCCTGCTTTCAAACATTCCTTGCTGCTGCGTTCTTGTGGTCACCCGTTGTGATAAAAAGGACTTGCTGCTTGCTTTCGTCTTTCGCTGCCTTAGTACATAGAAGGCATTCAGTTCTTTCATTCTTGCCACACACCAGGTATGAACTCCTCTGGCTCTGATACTACATGAAGCAATTAGTCCCTTTAAACCCAGACTCACACCACACAAAAACAACTATCAAAACAACAATATTGGTTTTAATGCTTTTAATTAATAAGAGAAACTGATACAAGTTACAACCTGCTACACACTATTCTATTTATACTAAAACTAAACACATAAACGTGCACCACTACTATTCCTACTAAACAGGAACCAACTAACTAAAAGACTATTACTTGGTCTTCATAATACTCGGTCATACATGGACTATATCAACTCTTTTATTCAACATAATTGGGCCCCACATACTGACCCGTACTTGCTTATCTACGACCCATCAAGATTTCCCAACATTCACCCCTATAGTCTTGATAATCTTTCACGGTCTCGGCTCTTACGATCATAATCACGAACACGATCTCTTTCTCGGTCCTGGTCTCAGTCACATACTACTTGCTTAAAGTTCTTGCTAAACTTTCAAGTTCCAAAATGATATTGATTTCTTGCTAAAATACTGGTCTTAATGTTGTTCTTGATTCTTGCTTTCTTACGATTGTTTCTAGCTTGCTACTTGCCACAAACCCGAAACTTTCTACTTGTTATGGTTGTCTTACCTGCTACTTGCTACAGACTATGCGACAACCTTCTTGCTTGCTAACTTACGATAACTTGCTGCTACTTTCTTGCTTGCTTTCTTGTTCTTCTCGCTGTAATTTCTTGCTACTTTCTTCCTTTCCAAAAACAGTTCTAGCTATCTTTCTGCTGCGTTCTTTTGCTACCTTTCTTGATGCATTCTCTTGCTATCTTTCTTGTTGCTTTCTCTTGCTATCTTGCTGCGTTCTTTCACTCTTCTTCTTGCTAATTTCCTGCTTTCAAACATTCCTTGCTGCTGCGTTCTTGTGGTCACCCGCTGTGATAAAAAGGACTTGCTGCTTGCTTTCGTCTTTCGCTGCCTTAGTACATAGAAGGCATTCAGTTCTTTCTTTCATGCCACACACCAGGTATGAACTCCTCTGGCTCTGATACTACATGAAGCAATTAGTCCCTTTAAACCCAGACTCACACCACACAAAAACAACTATCAAAACAACAATATTGGTTTTAATGCTTTTAATTAATAAGAGAAACTGATACAAGTTACAACCTGCTACACACTATTCTATTTATACTAAAACTAAACACATAAACGTGCACCACTACTATTCCTACTAAACAGGAACCAACTAACTAAAAGACTATTACTTGGTCTTCCATAATACTCGGTCATACATGGACTATATCAACTCTTTTATTCAACATAACTGGGCCCCACATACTGACCCGTACTTGCTGATCTGTGACCCATCAAGATTGCCCAACATTCACCCCCACAGTCTTGATGATCTTTCACGGTCTCGGCTCTTACGATCATAATCACGAACACGGTCTCTTTCTCGGTCCTGGTCTCAGTCACATACTACTTGCTCAAAGTTCTTGCTAAACTTTCAAGTTCCAAAACGATATTGATTTCTTGCTAAAATACCGGTCTTAATGTTGTTCTTGCTTCTTGTTTATCGATTCTTGCTTTCTTACGATTGTTTCTTGCTTGCTACTTGCTACAGATTATGCGACAACCTTCTTGCTTGCTAACTTGCGATAACTTGCTGCTACTTTCTTGCTTGCATTCTTGTTCTTCTCGTTGTGATTTCTTGCTACTTTATTCCTTTCCAAAAACAGTTCTAGCTATCTTTCTGATGCGTTCTTTTGCTACCTTTCTTGCTGCATTCTCTTGCTATCTTTCTTGTTGCTTTCTCTTGCTATCTTGCTGCGTTCT
>BQNB010195372.1:0-10238 GCA_026074375.1 Tanacetum coccineum | reverse complement strand
GAATAAGACATTAATTTACTTGTCACAAATAAAATAATAAAATCTTTAGAGGATTTAGGAATAAGGGAGCAGAAAGTAGTTATGCATTCACAATTAGCATTTATGAGTAGTGTTAGCATCTTAACTTGTATTTAACAATGACTTTGTTTTTAAGCTTGGTTTGGGGCAGGTGAAAAATCAAGTACGATGAATTTTTCCTTTTATTGTTTCTTGTTTTGTGGAAAGTTATGATATGTATGAATAATAATAATAAATGCATAAAAAAAGGTTAAACGGGGGGCTTTTCAAAACTAGTGATTTTTTAAACCCCTTAGATGAACACTTAGCTACTTTTTGAGGTAATTAGTCTAAGGGGGTTAAATTTTTTAGTTTTCTAAGTTTATATTTATGACATTACGTGAGGAAACGACAATAGCTTAGTATGGGGGATTTTTGTATGTGCTTAAATACACATACCTTTTGCCTAATAAAACAAGCAAAAAAGACCAATAATGACCAATAAATACGGAAAAATGCATTGTATTCGTTTGTATTATGAATTGTTTCTTGCAGGTAACGAATATTGCACTAAAGGACAATAAACGAAGTAAAACAGACAAAACCGAGCACTGGAATGGAAAGAGCACAAAAAACTAAATCCGAAGGCATATACATTCTTAATGAGCCAACCCGTACCTATTTTATTAGGCCGGGTCAGTCAAATAAGTTTTATACCTATTAAAACATTAAGCTTTTTACTAAGTCCAAAATTATTAATCCATAAATCCTACCCTTAACCCATTTTGGCCCAACTCCCTTTTCATAAGCCCAAGTCAATAACCCAGATCAACGCCCCATGTTATACACAGTCAAATCAAATTACTGTTTATCATCCCCATCTCATTCCCTCCTTCGTTTTTACAACAACACACACACAGGGTTAAAACCCTTTCACCCCACACCTCACACTCCTTCTAGAACCTGACAACCCTGACACACTTAGACACGCTGGCGATCCGTGGGAATCTGATTGGTTGAAAGGATGTGGCACCAAGATCAAGGGCTCTAAATGGTTGCGTGAAGATTAATCAAGATTGAAGGGCTTGGATTAAAGGATTTGGACGCTCCTGAGGTTCTGGATCCTTCACTCTATCACTATATAAGGAGAGGCAATCACACAGAGAAATTTATCTAGGAGTATGGTAGTGTAGGATAGCTTTTATGTAATTTTCAGCTTATTTTCTGCTTAATGTCTTTAAATAATGTAATTTTACCCTTTAAGCTTGTAATCCTTTCAAGTGATTAATAAAATTCAGTTCTACTTATAATTGTGTCTTTACTTCTGTTTTTACTAATAAGCAATTAGTCTTAATGTGTTTTGAATTTACTTTAATAAGCTCAAATAAGCTCTCAATTCCTTCTAAGCTATCTCTTATTAAGCTAAGTTTGTTTTAAGCTTAGCTTAATAAGCTCATTACTCAAGTTTTCTAAAAAGGGTCTGAATAAGCCAAATGGGATAATAAGCCAGAAAAGGAAGGGCTTATAGGCTTATTCAAAGCTTATTTTATAAGCTGGCTTGTAGATAAGCTCATTTGAGCATTTCAGATCCTTGTTTGAGCTAGGATCAAGGTACACTCCTTTTACTCTTTCTTTTAGCTTAAATACTGTTTAGCTTATCAGTTTGCTTTTTAATGCTTATTAGTGCTTATTTTCTGCTTATTATTGTTTATTCAGTCTTAATATAGCTTAAAGGGTTTAGTTTATAGCCAGGTATAGTTTGCTTTGAGTTTTCATTAAATCTATCCTAGTATTAGTCTATATAGCTTTTTCATTTAGCTTATTGGGTAGTGCTTATTTTTCCAAGGTTATTGCTTATTAGTCTTTAATAATCTTAAATCTTCATCTGTTTTCATTAAAACCAGCTTTTTAGAATCTGTTTTAGCTTAATTTTGGTATTAGGAAAATTAAAGGGGTGTTTGGTTTAGCAGTCTTAACCAAGAGTTAAGACTGCTATGGCTTTTAATTCAGTTTTAATTAGCTCTAAAATAGTCCAAACCGTAGTTCTAATAAGTTCTAATCAGTTTTTAGTAAGTTCTATGTGTTTTCAACAAGTTTTCAAAAGTTCTAAATGTAAAAGTATTTTAATCAGCTTAATTGACTTTTTTCTTAAAAAGTTCATTAGAGGTGTGGTTTGTATCTCAAGTAGAGTCTAAAATGAATATTTTATTTGCTGAGGTAATTGTCAAAAGTTTTGAGTCCTAGTTCTTAGATTTCGGTATTTGTCAAAAAGTTTAAAAAGCCAAAAAAATTAAGTCTAAACTGTCACTTTTGACAGATCATTTTCTAGCTTATTTTTAGTTCAAAATTCTTAAAAGCAGATTTTATGTGTTCATTAATGGTTAACCTTTAGCTGTTTTGAGTTGTCAAGTTTTGGTTTAAGCTTTTTGAAGCTTATTTTTAGTGTCAAAAGTAGTGAAAAGGCTGTCAAAAAAATCATTTTGAGTTTAAAATTGTGCAAACTGTTTTGGGCTTAATGTGCTCATCAGCTTATGAGTTGTGTTCCACTTTTTTTCTCAAGTGCTTATTAGATATGGTATAAAAACCCGTCTCTTATTTCTTTGTAATTTCTAGCTCTTTGCTAGTTTTTCTTAATAAAAGTCGCCGTTCAAAAAAAAAAAAATATATGGGAGATGAGTTGTCTCAGCTTATTAGACTTATTCTAGTGCTATTTTGTGTTTAAATAAGCCATAGCAGTTTCAGCTTTAGCTTAGCAATACTAATTTGAGAGTTAGTGCTGTTGCTTTCAATTTGCTTAATTTGTGCTTATTTCTAAAGTTAAGAAAAGTTGTCTTCATTAAAAGTGATTATTGTCAGTTTTTTTATCAAGTGTGTTTAAAAGAAAAAAATGTTTTGTTAAAAAGGGTGGCCACAGGTTTCGAACCTGTGACCTCCCCCCTTATATAGCAAACGCCTTAACACACACACCACAACCAACTGCGCCCTTGGGTCTTTTCTGTTAGACCCTTGGGCCAGGTTTGTTTTATACATTGTTTTTTAATTTTGGCTTTTTAGCTTATTCGCTTTTTCACAGCTTATCTCGTGTATCTTATTTTCCAGTTTTATTTTTCTTAGATTAGTAATAGCTTAAAGTACTTTTAGTAATTTTCTTGAATTTTTATAAATTAGTTTGGTATTTTTAATTAATTTTCTAGACTAAAATAGTTTTTAATTAATAATAAATAAAACAAAAATAAAAGAAAATATAATTCTTTTTCTGAAAATTATTTTTAGTCAATTAGGATTTATAAAAAATGAAAAAACATTTTTAGGGTTAAATTTTGATAATTAGGGTATATGTCGCATTTTTAATTTCCCGTTATCGTTTTATGCTTAATTTCTTAAATGCTTTAATTGTTTGCTTGTTTTTACTTGTTTTTACATGTTATTTGTATTTTCATTAGTAGTTATATAAACCAAAATCAAAATCTTTTAAAATCATTCAAATCAAGCGATCACGAACTTAACCGATTCTCAATTCACGCTTCGTCGAGGAAACGACCCGGGAGGTTTTGGACTTTGCTTTGTTTAAAAGTAACTTTCTAGAACCTTTTGGAATACTTATACTATATACTATAATTGATCTCGTCCTTATACATTCTTACGGGTGTGTTTGGGTGCGAATCAATTTTTGGCGCCGTTGCCGGAGAGGTGTGTTACGATTATCGTGTTTCGTTCGAAGATTAGTGTTTGAAGACCCTTCCTCGTGAAGTTATCGCTTTAAATTGTGAATATTTTCTTCTTATTATAAAAATATAAAAATACAAAAATATTTTATACTTCTATTTTTATTTTCTTTTAATATTAAAAATAACCGTTTGTTAATTGTCGTTTCGGCTCTTCTTTAGTTAACAAACTATAAGAGAGGTATAAGGAGGGTCGATCCTACGATCTTCGACCCGAAATGAGAAGGTTTTTAAAACGCTTCGCGCTTACCCGCTCCTCCGCTTCTTTGTGCGTTTTCTAGAGAGCTACCGTGCACTATTGACTTTCGGTTTCCAAAAATATTTTTCTTTCTTATTTTTATTATTATTTATTTTCTTTATGTATTATTTGAAAAATCTATAAATATTCTTCTTAACCCCATTTTGTTTAATTCTTCTCTTTTTCCCTCTTTAAATCTATCATCATGTATGGGTTTAAAGAATGTTCATCTTGTGGAGCTTTGTATAATAGAGAACAATGTTGTTCAAATGTGAGTTCCGTAGATAATTTTGTTCGCGATCCTTACCCGATTTCGTATGATGAAACCCCCGACTCATCTAAACAACCCCCACGTAATTGTTCCAAGTGTGGAGGTCCGTTTGGTGGTCTATATTGTCGACAATGTACTTGTGAGCGGTGTAGAAGAAATTATACGGATGAAGTTTGTGCTTTATGCTATTATGAAGTTGAAAAATCATTCGTTAATGATTCAAATCCAAATTCTTTCATTGATTCTCCTGATATTTCTAACCCACCTTCACTAACCCAAACATCTTCGCTCGACCAATGGCATTGTTTTGATTGTAAAGATCCGTTAGAAGAAGGTGAACGTTGTAAACGGTGTACTTGCAAATGGTGTGAATCTGGCCTTAGTGAAGGGGTTTGCTTCATTTGCGCTTCAAATAATAAAAATTCATCCATTGGTGATCCGAATCCAAATCCTTTCAATGATTCTCAAAATCTTTCCGACTACCCTCCACAACCCTTATACCAGACAAATTCTTATGAGTTATGTGGGAACGATGCTCATTATGGTTAAGATTGTCCACCTCAAGTTCCGTTTGTCTACAATCAAGACCCGTGTTTCAATCAAAACTTTGATAATAATTTTCCACAAACTTCACCAAGTTTTCCACAACAATACCTTCGTTGTGAGAACCGCAGGGGTCCTCATGAAACTTTTCAGTGTTAACCGTTGAACCAAAATTTCTATGAACCTAATCTTTGCTATAATTCTAAATCTTCCGGTTTTGACCAATATCAACCCCCGCAGTATACCGTCATTCATCAACCTCCTCAAGAAACGAGTGTGGAAATTTTGCAAGCAAAAAACCTAATGAAATCTATACAAACCTTTTTAAAGAAGTTTAATCGAATATCTTTTAGAGAAACGCCAAAGGTTTTATCGCTAGCTTAGGAGAAATTTTTTGAAATTCAGCATGCTTTTAAAGAAAAGCAACATCAACCAGAGGATATACAATAATTGCTTCATAAACTTCTCAAAGATTTGCAAATTATAAGTGAGGAGCTGGCTGAATATATTAATTCTCCGAGTTGGAATTATCCTGCCTTCTACGACGATGATGAGTACACTATTCAATATAGGGAATATTGTAACATCCGGCAATTTTCGAAACTTTAAATGTCTATGTTACCTTTTGACATTTTGGGTCCGGTTCGAATTTTTTTTAACATTTGGACTTTTTACCGTCGCATAAAAACAATTGCCGCGTAGCCTGTAAATTTCAAAACATATTTAAATAATAAATCATAATTATTATTATTTATTTCTCATTTATAAACTAAACATTTGCTCGGTTCCTGAGACTTTCAAATTACATGTGAAGGGGTACACTATTGAAGAATATAACAATAGTGTTACTTCCTAATATTGTTTGCTATCATTGCTATTCCTAACACTATTTGAGAATATATATTATTCCTAATACTATTCCTAGCACTATTTGAGAATATATATTATTCCTAATAATTCATAATACTATTCCGAATACTATTCCTAGCACTATTTGAGAATATATACTATTCCTAATACTATTAATAATACTATTCCTAATACTATTTCTAGCACTATTTGAGAATATATACTATTCATATCTTTTTAAAATTTGAATCAGGTGATGAGACGTAACTATGTGAATAGAGAAAGAAATAGGTATAGGTAGGGTAGTCATGTAAGGAATATACATGATGGTGTCTAATTATATTTTTTTTTGAATTTGGTCAAGGTTGTCGTGACTTTAAATTGTTATTGCTATGTCTTGGAATGGGTAGTGTACCGAGATAAAATTTTTATAAGAAAAACTTTGGGCCTTGACGTGGATTTAAGGTTTATTCAAGTCAAAATATATTTTTCGGTCAAAGCTTAACAGTGTTACTCAATAATTTACCAAATGTTTTAATTAAATATTATAAAAAACATTTATGAAATGTTATCAAGTAAATACTCATTTTTATTGAAAAAATAATTTGGAAAACAATGGCGCAAGTTTCGTGACTCGAATCGACCGTTAACTAGTTCAAACGAGTCCCGAACCGATAGTTATCAAAAACTACAATTTATATTTACACAATTCACCCTCTATTATTTGGTACTTGTCACTTTACTTTAAAAGTTTTATTATAAATAAATTTTTTATACCATTTCTTTCATTTCATTTTTTATAACACACACTTAAACACTCTTCCCCTCCATAAAATTCGGCCACCACAGCCACGGCAGGCCGCCACCCAGCCGCCGTGGCCACCACCACCGCCACCGGAAAATTTTTCCGGCGAACTCCAAAAATGCTCCCCTTCACCTGATCTATCCGATCTACCACACCACGCGCCACCCTCCTCCAACCACCGAACCTCCTCACCATCTCTTCCCAACCACCCAAGGCTGCGTTCGGTTTCTCCGACACCCAAAAGGGTGTGTTTGTTGTTCGGGCCAGCGGGTGTACGTTGAGTTCGCGCCGTAGCAGTCGTCGACCCAACTCTTCGGTGTTGTTATAAGTCTTCGTTTACTTGGGTTATGTTATTTTGTTTTTAGAATTGATGAAATCATGGGACACTGCGTTAGACTAGTTTTGCTAGGTGATTGTGATCGGCATGAAGGGCCGTGTATAGGTAAGTAAAAGTATTGTAACGAATAATTTTGTCGAAAATAATTTTGGCACGTTTTGGTAATAATCGACTAAAACAGGAAGTTTAGCACGTATTTCAGAGTCTGAGACTTTGTAAAATTGTATTTTTTGATTTGATAATATCGAAGAGGGTAATTTTGTGAACGTTTCGGTAATTTGAATGCCCCGTAACTCTTAAAAACGAAGAAGTTATAGCAAATTAAGTTCGGAAAATACATGTTAAAATTGACAGCTATTTTAGGCAAAAATAGCTGCTGGTCCGATTTTCAACGTCAATTTCGGGCATTTTCGAGTCCGTTTCAGCCTTCCGGCGAAACACGAAAGCTGTTCGGAGCGACGTTTTGCATAAAGTTACTTTTTGGTCAAACTTACGAAAGTGTGATTTAGCGGGTCAAAACGTTGGTCAAACAGCAGCAGTTTTTATAAAATTTATATTGCATCAGATTTAATAAGAGGGCATTTTGGTCATTTTCTGTCGAGATTCAAGTCTCGGCCAAAACTAAAAAGTCGTCCGGAATGTCATTTCCGATAAAATCTCTTTTTACTCCGAGTCGTGAAAACGTGATTTAGTGGCTCGTTTGGTACGGGTCAGATTTGGGTCAAAATGTATAAAAGATGTAAAAAGACATATAAAGACTTATATAAAGTCTTACTAAGTGCAAAATGTAAATAAAAATGGTAAGTATTAAAAATATACTTAGGTGTTTATAAATTACCAATTAAGGTAACTTTCCTAAAATAAAAAGTTTCCGAAAATAGAAAGTCTTCTATTAAGTAACGTAAGATAAAGCGTAAGAAATGTCTATAACTCAATGAGTGGGGGTTTCAGGATTAAGTCGCGCAAGTGGATCCTCATCACATGTATGTTTATATATATAATATATATGATTTTGCCGCTACGATGTACACATCGTCGATGGTACTTCGAGTATATTATAATTAAGCGACATCTATAGGTCGTGATCATGTTGCCGATTGTTCGTGACTACTTCAACTAATCGATTCGACTGTAGCTTTCGATCAAGGTGAGTTTATAGCCCCTCTTTCACTTGTTTTACATTACTTTACAAATCTCGGGGGAGAATACATGCTCATTACAACTTGTTTACATACTCATACTTATACTCATTTACAAACTCGGTTACTTGAATTATGTCATACTCTCTTTCTACTTATGGATTTAAGTATTTAAAGCTGTTTATAAATACAATGGTTATCTTTTCATTGGACACAAGTATTTCTGGTTATCATCTCATGTTTACGTGTTGCCTAAGTAGCGATTAGACCACTCAATGCCCGAAACCATCATGAACTGTTAATTACAGATTGTAAGCGTGAATGTTATAAATAGATCTATTGGGACTAATTATCCCTATCCGGGTGAGTAGCGCTCACTGTGCCGGTGTACCGGACAACGGGTATATATCATGTCAATTTCATTTGGTGTCTTGGTCAGACACCGGTAGGGCAGAAATATATTTGGCATATTATATGCTACATAAATTAGCTTCAGTGTCATGAGCTTAGTGCAACAGTCAATACATTTTATGTGATATTGTATATGTTATAGTAGTCATATATTTTAGAAATCTTGTGGTCCACACTACTTTGTTGAACATTACTGGTTATTAAACATTTTTTCATTATACTGCGGTGAAGCAGTAGACATTATTCTCTTTTGAATTCAACATTTACATTTACAAAAATCTATGAACTCACCAACTTTATGTTGACATTTTTAAGCATGTTTTTCTCAGGTGAATTAGATGCTTGGATTATCTGATGTGCATTGGAGTCTAAATTGACAAGATTTCATTCATGGATTTCTACTTACATACAAATGATCAAACCTCGTTGTATTGTTTTCAAGCTTTTTGTGGTGATGCAATTATGGGACAAATGTTATATCAATTTCAAAAAAAAATCAACGAGATTATTTTTCAAACGACACATTTAGAGGTCGTTCTCTTGTATCATGTGTTGTTGTATTATGAAGTAACGCCCCCGGACATTACTTCCGCTGCGACTCATTTTTGGGGGTGTTACATTTAATGACTGTTGTACTTATTATTAAAACCCAATTGTTGGTCCCGAATCATGTTTTTAATTGGGGGTGTTAAAAGATATGCCTTTGATTGTGATAAACACGGCAAGAAAATGCACGAAAGAAGTCGAACGTGCTTGTCGGTGTTACTCCAAGGACATTGGGACTTATTCTACAACCTGGCCCTGGCATACGAAGTCAACCCATAACGAAGCATCATGAATGCAGGCAACATAATGCATAACATGATTAGAAGACAAATATGTCGGATTGTATGCCTTCAAACATTGTGTAATCTAATCCCGCAAGGTCATGCACAATATTATCGATCAAATAATACGATGTAAACCCAACGTCGATAAAGCAAAGAATTAAGAGACAGATATACACATATTAGTCTCCAACAAAACCTTATGAATCATATTTGGCGCGAAGTTGAAGAAGCATCGGAAGAAGATTAGTCGCCGGGGCGTAATTTTTTTTTTTAATTTCGGATTTTTTTTTAATGTGTGTTTTCTTTAGTATTGTAATGTGTATTTGAATTTAATGAATAAAATGATTAGTTTGTTAAATGAATGAAATAATTGAAGGGAGTTTTATGAAAATAAAAAGGTGAGTGATGTTATGATAAGGGGAGTGGTGATGGTGTTGGTGTTATGCTGATGTGGCGGCAAAAAATGAGTGTTATGGTGTTACTACACTTAGGCCTCTTAGCAAAAAAGGAAAACAACTCATAAAATAAACCAATGTGATTTCGCTAACATTTTGACACGTGTCACATTTTTCATTAATAAATTAGAAGTGTTGGTGGGTTGTGTAAGCTACTCCTAAATTGATTTGACTTTACACTTTTTTTGCGAGTGACAGCTATTGTACTTTTGTGATTGGTTTATTTTTCATAAAAACAAAAGAGAAGCTTGATTTCTTTTTTCTTAAAAAGACAAAATTTAGTTGCACTAAAGTACAATAGTCGTCAGTCGCAAAAGAAAAATATCTCACAAACCACAATGACTTTTCAAATAAAAAAGGGAAACATGTCAAAATATTAATCGAGTCGCACGAGTGTATTTTGAAAATCAGCCTTGTTTTGCTAAAAAATAAACATGATTTCACTTTTGGGCTATTTTAGGAATTTTCTCTTAGAAAAATCATGTAAAAAGTTAAAAGTTAAGTTTTGATGTGTGTTTAGAACACAATTTCCCCTTCTCACTTATCTCTCACTCATACACCAAAACACCCTCATCAGAAACTTAAGTCAAATAACTGACGAAATGTTTGACAAGATGCTGGACAGGTGCATTAGTGAA
>BQNB010195370.1:0-11372 GCA_026074375.1 Tanacetum coccineum | reverse complement strand
CATCGCACGACTAAAAAGACATTTTCTACAATTTGCATATAGAGAACAAAAAATTGAAGTTGAAGCTAAAAACCCTATCCAACCTAGAATGTGGTCAAAAGTTAATACCAAAGAAGCCAAGTGAAGACTTTTAATGGCACAGATATACAAAGAGTTGAATGCATTCAAGGTGAAAGCTAAAGTCTATAACAGCTTGTTGGTTGTTTTTGGTTTCATAATTGTGTTGATTGTATGTATCTTTGTTGTGTCCCTAAACAAGTAACATTAGTAGCTATGTCATTTGGTTTTTGGTAGTATTTTGTGTTGATCACCCATGTTATGTAGTTTGTGTTAGCCTTATTTTATATAAGTCGAACATGAATGTAATCGGTCGTCTTTGTTTAGCTTAATTCTTGTATTGTAATAGGCTAGTCGGGTTCAACGGGCTTGGACTTTAAGCTAATATTGTCCATGTTTAGGGCTAAAGCCTAACAACAAGCCAAGCTCAGTCCATAAATAGTCCATACGCCTATGAGGACTATAAATAGACCCTCTCCATACATGGAGAGGGTGTTGGTTGTCATTTCTTACACTTTCGTATGTGTGTAACCTCCCACCTCACATTCTGTCTCTAATATAATCTTTCCATTTCCTTTATACTTTTCTCTCTTTTCTTCTTTTACTTATTTCGTGTATCATGAGCTTATTAGTTAGCTTATTAGTTGTGTTTGGATCTTAGAGTATTTAGGATAACATGTGGTATCAAGAGCCAAAGGGTTTTAGGTGATTTTATGGTGGTTCGTGTGGAAAGGACGAGGCTTTTTAAGCTTATTTTAGCTTATTTGATTATAGTTTTTAGTTGTTTTTCTTGTTTTCTATAGCCTAGTTTCTTTCATCTTCTTAGTTTAGTAGTTTCTTCATAGGAAAAACAAGTTTTTGTTAAAAAAATTAGCCTATTTCGTTCGAAAATCTTGAAAAAAGTGGAAATTTTTTCATCTCAAAAATCAAAAAGCTTGTGTTTTTATGTTAAGACTTTCTTAGATTTACTTAGTTTTCAAAAGAAATTAACTAAAAGTGTCAAAAAGTGTTTCTTTTTTGTGTTTGAAAATTTGTACTTTTACACTAGGTGATTTATACCAGTTTTTTATACTAGGCGATTTATACATCTTTAAGCCTAGGCGATTTATACACACTTTGCATTGGGCGATTTATACCATTTGCATTGGGCGATTTATACCATTTGCATTGGGCTATTTATACCATTTGCATTGGGCAATTTACACATTTTGGCTTGTGCGATTTATACAAGATTTTAGGCGATTTATACCATTTGCCTAGGCGAAACATACCATTTTCGGTTCTATTAGGCGATTTATACCAATTTCTGTAAATTCACCGAATTTCATTTTCGGCCTAAACAGAAAACCTAATTCGGTTAAAGCAAATTCGGTAAATTCAACAATTTTACTTTTGGACTTCAAAAACAACAACTTTCTTTTCACGATTTCTTCTTGATTTAGTAAAATCCCACGAAAGACTCATTTCTTTTCTCGGTTTAATCAAGACTTGTAAAATCCCATGAAATATAATTCCATACTAAAAACCACAATCACAATTGTCACACCCCGACTTAGGCGGAAACACAAGGTGTGACGGAGAATTGATTATCACAACACAAGATACAAGATAGAGAAAAACTAAAATGCATTTATAAAAGTGTCGTGACATTCTTCGACCCCCAAGTAAAACTTGAGTGAAGATACGTCAAAGAACACATCACATAGTCTCAAAGCTTACAACCAAATTTCCCACGCAAGGGATGATACTAGTCTTAAGATAACAATCCCCAAAATGCTTAAGTTCAAATAAAGTTTCAATGCAAGATCTCTTAAATTATGATCCATACAGGATGCTCTTAATCTCTGCTAAAACTTGCAACTTGACTTTACTGATCATTAACAACACCTAAAAATGATACTCGAAAAGGTCAACATAACGTTGGTGAGCTCGTAGGTTTGACGGTAAACCCAGTTGCTGTGCCATAGTTTTAAGTAGTGGATAATTGTGCAATATGATAGTGATACATGCAATAGATTAGATACCAACATAGCAACTCCTTGCTATCATAGATTCACAAGATACATAGATACCAACATAGCAACTCCTTGCTATCATAGATCCAAGCACTTTGTTTACTCGCACTTAAAGCCTACCAGCTGGAGCTATACATAGGGCGGAAGATCCACAAGTTCACAAGATTCACAAGATCACCAGATAAGATCCATAAAGTAAGTTCAATCAAATCTCACGTCATTCACATAGCAGTCAAATGCACATAGCATTAAAAGATAGTTTCGCACAGTAATGAAAACAAGTTCAAAACAGATTTGAGTATCATTTTACCCCAACGGAAAAGAGTTAAAAAGTGGGGCTACGAGAACTCACCTTAAGCAAAGGTGATATGTAGAAACGATCTAGATCAAACAAGCAACACAACGATGTCCGGACACGACCTAATACAATTAATGTTTAATTTAGACATACGTTTCCAAAGGTGTGTTTAAGGTTGATGCATAGAGGTTTAATGTGCGTTGTAGGGTCACCCTTAACATTACCAGTAGTGTGATGGTTAACGACTTAGTTTCAAAGATAGTATGTTCTAGCTGTTGGTTGTAGTAGATCCCAGATCAGGGTGAAGACAATCAATAGCCTAGCTAATTACCAAGATGGTTACCGGATATCACTTGAAGTCGTGTAATCACTTTCTAAAGAAGATTATTCGACCCTATGCCTGGGTTACACGAATACCTTTCTTGGGATAAAACCAAGTGTATGTTCTTGTTCTAGGCACATATCAAGAACCCTGCATTTCTAATTGTTTATGAATTCTGAGTCTTTTTTCATGCAATGTGATCCTTAATATAGGGAACTACTCAAAACCTAATAATGGAATTAATGAGAGATTAATGGCCAATTAATCTCTTCCATAATTATCCTCCATAATTTAGGAATTAGTGATTTCATGACCAAATTAAATATGGTCAATTAATGCAATCAAATCAATTATCCTCCATAATTTAGGAATAATGATTTCATGACCAAATTAAATATGGTCAATTAATGCAATCAAATCAATTAATTAAATAGGCAAATAAACACCCATTTAATCAAACCACTAAAAGAGTCAGGGAAAATCAGTGACTTGATGGGTGTACACTCCGTACCTCCAAACCCATTTCCAAGTATGATCCAATTCCCACAATTGCACTAAATTTCCAACAATCCTCCCCAATTTAGTACAATTCCTTTGCATAAAAAATCAACATTAAACAAAACAAGTGCATAAATGAAAATGTCATGAGGATTGAATTTCCATCTTAGTAAATTACACGTTCAAATATTCGAATGAATTAGGATGAACTAAGAATTGAACCCTTCAACCCATTTGAATACCTGAAGATAAAATACACACAAGTTTTCAACAACATAAAAACCTTTACACTATACAAGCCATGTTCAATATCTATTCATAAATTTTTTGTTTTTTTTTAAATGTTGTAAGAGCCAAAGTCCATGCTCCCTAAAGCGGCAAAACCTCAACATTTACATAGGTGGTTCCTCTTTATTCATGCTCCTGCTAAGCACTTTTTCAAAGAAATTAACCATTGAGAAGTAAAGACTTCATCCTCCTTTTCAGCAGGTTCCAAGCACATCCTTGAGATGATATGTAAATACATGTGCTTCAGTCTTCTGAACGTTCAGCTTTCCACATTGAACTCAGCTACCAAGTTTCCTTAGTAGGGAGTTGGGTGTCCTAGCATTCAACGACTTAGTTGGACTTTAATCCCATCCCTTCAGCAGACTTTATAACCAAGTCTCTAGCCAGTCCCTTCGTCAAGTGATCAGCTAAGTTTTGTTGAGACCTCACAAACTCTATAGATATCACCCCATTCGTAATAAGCTCACGAATCATGCTATGCCTGACACCTAAGTGTCTAGACTTCCCATTGTACATTTGGCTATAAGCCTTTGCCAATGTAGCAGCACTATCACAGCGGATAGAAATAGGTGCTATAGGTTTGGACCACAATGGAATCTCAAGGAGCAAGTTTTTCAACCATTCAGCTTCCTTACCAGCAGCTGCTAAAGCCACAAATTCAGATTCCATTGTTGAACCAGTGATGCAAGTTTGTTTCTTGGAAGCCCAAGAAATTGCACCACCACCAAGCAGGAATACCCAGCCACTTGTAGACGAATTGTCTTCAGTGTTGCTGATCCAGCTTGCATCAGTGTAACCTTCCAACACTGAAGGATAACCGGTATATGTCAATCTATAGTCCATGGTTTTCTTTAAGTACTTCAGTACCCGCTGAATTGCTTGCCAGTGCTGAGTACCAGGATTACTAGTATACCTACTCAGTTTACCCACAACAAATGCAATGTCAGGCCTTGTACAAGTCATGGCATACATCAAGCAGCCAATCACCCTAGAATACTCAAGTTGAGATACAGCCTGACCATTATTGGGCATCAGCTTCTCACTTGTATCCATAGGAGTACTCACTGGAGTGCAATCAAAGTAATTGAATTTCTTCAGTACCTTCTCAATATAATGAGACTGAGAAATTGCTATTCCATTACTTTCATGTTTAATCCTTATACCCAGGATAACATCAGCCTCCCCCATGTCCTTCATAGAGAACCTTGATGACAAAAATTCCTTTGTCAGGTCAACCTGAACTTGGTCAGTGCCAAAGATCAGCATGTCATCAACATATAGGCAAATGATGACTCCTTTACCAGATTCATCAAATTTGCTATATACACATTTGTCAGCTTGGTTAAGTAAATAACCATTAGACAAAACCACTTCATCAAATTTTTGATGCCATTGCTTAGGTGCCTGCTTTAGTCCATAAAGAGACTTAATCAGTTTACACACCTTGTTTTCATTGCCAAGCATAATGAAGCCCTGATGTTGGTTCATATAAACCTACTCATCTAAATCACCATTTAAGAAAGCTGTCTTCACATCCATCTGATGAATAAGCAGATTATGAATTGATGTCATAGCAATCAGCAGTCTTATGGTACTGATACGTGCTACTGGAGCATAAGTATCAAAGTAGTCTATCCCTGACTTTTGTTTAAAGCCATGAATGACCAGCCTTGCCTTGAACTTTTCAATAGTTCCATCTACCTTCAGTTTTCTTTTGAAGATCCATTTGCAACCAAGAGGTTTGCAACATGGAGGTAGATCAGCCAACACCTAAGTGTTGTTGCCCATGATGGAGTCCATCTCATCATTAATTGCTTCTTTCTAGAAAGCAACATCCTGGGACTTCATTACTTCATCAAATGTTTTGGGGTCATCCTCAACATTAAAGCAATATGAGTGTTGGTCGGAGACCTTATCCCTTGTTCCTTAAATTAAATATAATTGAAATTTAGGTTCAAAATCCGTTGGAGTCCTATTCCTTTTTCTTTTTCTAAGCTCAGATTCAGGTTGTTGAACAACCTCATCAGTGACCACTTCAGGGACCACTGAACCACCAATGTCTTTAGTTCCTTTAGGAATACTGAGACTTAGTCTAAGGAATGAAGATAATCTATTCTCATCAAAACATGTAATGACTCCAAATCTTTAATGCATGACTCCCAAAAGACTATCCTAATGTATCCTTAGCACCTCGTGCCTCATTGACCTGAGAAAAACATGCTTAAAACGTCAACATAAAGTTGGTGAATT
Source organism: Tanacetum coccineum (assembly GCA_026074375.1). Taxonomy (NCBI): domain Eukaryota; kingdom Viridiplantae; phylum Streptophyta; class Magnoliopsida; order Asterales; family Asteraceae; genus Tanacetum; species Tanacetum coccineum. Next base: position 5,644 of record BQNB010195370.1, on the reverse strand, counting down.
CATAGGTTTGTGTAAATGTAATGTAGGACCGTAAGATTTTCAAATGTATGATAATGCAACATATGCAAACATCACAAATGTAATTACGTTTCCCTAAGCTCATGACACTAAAGCTCGACATGTATGAATTGCAATATAAATTGCCAACATTGCCCGTGATGATGTTCTAACCCGCAACATTCGAATTCGACATGTTATACATCCGTTGGTTCACTCCGTGACACCAGTGAGAGCTACTCACCTGGATGGGGATGTCAACCCCAAATAGATCTATTTATATCATTCGTGCTCACACAAAGTAATTAACAGTTCATATAATAGGCTCAGAGGGTTATCACTACTTAGGCAAACACGTAATCATGAGAAAATGTACACTTACGTCCAATTTGTAAAACAAAGCATGTTTCTCACCCTAAAAGTTGTAAATCATTGATATAGTAAAACATAGGGCTATGAACTCACCTTAGCCGGTAGTTCTTCTTGAATTGCAAATGCACCAAAGTATGACAAATGAGTGGCACCGTCAAATACCTAAGTAAGTACGGCAAGTCTTAGTCTACAAGTTTAGGCTAACGACTCAATGTATAAATTACAATGACATTGTAATTTACATAACGACATGTTATTGTTGCTTGTGTGGCGGCTTTTAATGTTTTAAGGAAAAGTTTCTAGTGGTTGGCTCTCGGAAGGACGTACGTTTATATATAATTTATTATATATAAGTATAATGTTTATTAATAATAATTTACTTTAATCGTGTTAATAAAACTCGTCGGTTTATTTTTGGAAACAAGATTCCAAGTATTTCATGTGTCACGTAAGTTAAATATAAATTTATTTGTTATTCACCGTTACCCCTAAATCTCAAAGTTACATGTTTAGCCTCGTAGTTTCCAATTTTTACACTTATGGTCCTTATACTTGAAAATTACATTCCAAGTCTACTAATTTTACAAACTGTCAAAAACAGTCCCTCAACCTTATAAGCATGATAAATTAGCAGATTTAACCCTTATGTTTTCGTTTTGACACTTTTGGTCCTTAACTTTGTAAAAGTTACATTTTTAGCCCGAATAAATTCCAAAGAGTGGCATTTGGTTTTGTTAACTTCAATTAAGCGAATTAAGCTGTTTCGGCTTATCCATAAGCTCGGTTGAGCTTATTTTAAGCTTGTTGGACTTTTCGGCCCAATAAGGCCTGTTAGGCTTTTTAAAGGTCCAAAAGGGGATTTAAAGTGACTCAAGTATTTTATTAAGCCCAAATAAGCCACACGAATTTGTTTGTCCATAATTAAGCTCGAACGAGTATATTTTGTGTCAATTGGGCCTTCGGCCCAAGAATCAATTTCGATAAGCCTTATAAGGTCCATTAAGGGTTCCCACTAGTTTTTCATATATATTAAGTTGTAAATGAGTGTTTTAACTTTAAATACGTTGTTTCCACTTGTTAGCTTATTTAATAAGCCATACGCCTAGTAAATGGGTCGTTGGGCTCTATAAGAGTCCAATAAGCATTTTAGGGGTGTGGGATTGGCATAACTAGATCCATTAGCTTAATAAGCTTTCTAATTGGGCTTACAATTTAATCTCTTCTAGTAGCAAGTGGGGTTGCCCTTATTGGGCTTTGGTTCGATCCAACAGTGAGTTATTAACTCACTGTTTTGTTTCCCATGCTTTGACCAACAACCTTAAGCCAACCAATAAGTCTTAGAGCTTAAATAAGCTCAGTTAAGCTACTCTCTCTACATGCAAAAACATATCTAGTTACTACGTCATTTCCTTAACCGAGCCCACCATTTTCATGACAAAGCACACGTGTAAATTAGTTAAATATCGTGCTTAATGTTTCATACAACGTCATTTTCGTCTTTGAGCCCAAGAGGGGTTAAGCAAACTTAAGTTTGTCGAGAGATGTCTTATGTCACGAGTGAGGGTCATGTCAAGTGCCACACAAGCCGAGATAAAAAAACAAAACAAGACAGGAAATGGAACGGGTCACGCATTATAACCCATTCACTTTTAGGTATAATGAGTCTAATATGCATGATCACGAAATAAAATCAAGAGGTTAAAGATGTGTGTCACTACAAGATCCGCGAGTGAAGAGAGAGGGATTGGCCGGAGATTTTGATTTTTAGTAACCTTAATGTTTTTGTACTGAATGAAACCCTTGCAATTAACCAAGCTATCCCCAATGTATCTTATGTATTCCACTTATTTATCCCTTGGATACTTGTACTAGTTTTAGAAACCAAAAGACATCAAGATACTAGGTTGTGTGTTTGTATACCGTGGGTGAGAGTGAGAGATGAGTGATTTTAAGAGAGTTTGCAAGTGAGTTTTGATTGTGAATGGTAATAAATGAGATGTGTTGGTTAAGGAACATACATATAGGGATGTATAAGTCCTGAATACCTCTACCTATCAAACCAACTAATAGTTTATGGGTTTCCATTTAGATTCATTATGGTTTTTTGGTTCAAAAGATGAAAACACAACTCGTGTATTAAAATAATTTTAGGACCTTTAGGTACTTTATAATATTAAGTATAGGTTCTTATGTATAGGGTACTATGATGTGCATGTGAATGGGACTAGGGCTTTCATGATCCTTTTATCTTGTTGATTCTCTTTCGTCTGAAATTTTGGGATCAAGGAAGGATATTGACTTGTTATAATCCACTCTAAGTCTACTTATGTAGAGAATTGATAAGACATCCTCAATTGCATGCTTGGCCTTTCTTTTCTTGCATCCTTAATCCTAGTCGAACCCTATGCATGCTTTGAGACAATTTATGACAAATTTAAGCTTGGACAAGATCACTAGTAAGGAAGTAAACCCATGCTATAAAAGATAACATAGTTTAATTATAGTGCCTAGTGGGATTGTTGGGAATAAATTTAGATGATTATGTGTAATGTTGAATTATAGATATAATCGGCTAAGGCTTTATTTGTATAAGTATTTTTGTAGTTTTTTGGGGTATTGGGTATTATGATGGGTATTTGTTGAAGTGTAGGTGGGTTTATGGTTTACCATGCGTCCAAAAACGTAGTTTTATTGCGTTATGTAAACATTTTACTTAACCAAAAAAATAAAAAGCGTAAAGTTATAAATTATAATTCTAATAACTTTATAACACTTACTTGACATAAACATTTAATTGTTTTAGATGCCCGATTAGTTAAATGATCATTTTAGTTTTACGCGATTTAGCTTAACTGGTGGGGTAGAAATTAAAAGCGTAACGCGTAAAACCAAAAAATAAATAATGGAATAACTGAAGTCGTAAATGACCTGAAAATGCGAAATGTTATAGTCTCCACCCGTTAGAAGAGCTTTGTACTCAAAGCTTAAGACGTTGTAGTGGATGAAGACGCTTGATTTGTGAAGAGATGAGGGTATTTCTTTTTGAATAAATCTTCACGTTCCTACATAAATTCAGGACCTCTCCTCGAGTTCCAGCGAACCTTAACGAGTGGTATATGGCTCCGCTTTAATCGTTTGATCTCCTGTTCCATAATTTCAACAGGCTCTTCCACAAATTGGAGTTTATCATCAATGTGTAGTCCTTCCAACAGAACGGCTAATGGTTCGTCGGAATAACATTTCTTCAAGTTGGATACATGGAATGTATTATAAACCCTGCTCAACTCTTGAGGAAGCTCCAGCTTGTAAGCAACGGATCCAACCTTTTCCAACACCTTAAAAGGTCCAACATATCTAGGGTTCAACTTTCCTCGTTTGCCAAAATGTACGACTCCTTTCCAAGGTGAAACTTTGAGCATAACTCTATCCCCGACTTGAAACTTCATCGGCTTACGCTTTAAATTGGCATAACTCTTTTGTCGGTCATGAGCGGCTTGCATTCTTTGCTTGATCTGAATGACCTTCTCAGTTGCCTCTTGGACTATTTCTGGACCGGAGAGTTGAACTTGTCCAACCTCAGCCCAACAAACAGGTGAACGACACTTTTAACCGTAACTTTCGACCGTAAAGTTCCTCGAATGGTGCAACCTTGATGCTAGCGTGATAACTGTTGTTGTAAGAAAACTCAACTAGTGGCAAATGTTTAACCCAACCATTTCCAAAGTCGATCACATAAGCACGTAGTATATCCTTGAGAGTTTGGATAGTCCTCTCGCTTTGTTCGTCAGTTTGTGGATGGTATGAAGTACTCATATCTAAGCTAGTACCCAAAGTCTTCTGAAGTGATCTCCAGGAATTTAATGCGAATCTAGGGTCACGATCACAAATGATCGAGACAGGTATTTCATGCCTCTTGACTACCTCCTTTAGGTACATTCTTGCCAACTTTTCCATGAGATCAGTTTCCCTCATTGGTACGAAGATGGCAGACTTCGTAAGTCGGTCAACAATTACCTAAATTGTGCCATAACCTTGCAATGACTTATGAAGCTTTGTGAAAAAATCCATTATGATGTTATCCCACTTCCATTGGGGTATCTCGGGTTGTACCAACAAACCCGATAGCCTTTGGTGTTCGGCCTTGACCTTAACACATGTCAAACATTTGCTAACATAGGTGGCGATGTTGGCTTTCATATTGGGCCACCAATATAGCTTCTTCATGTCTTGGTACATCTTGTCAGAACCCGGATGGATGAAGTATTTTGATTTGTGGGACTCGTGCATGATCACAATCCTCGAGTCTCCATAACATGGCAACCAACTCCTGCCATTTAAGCATAGGGTTCCGTCCGCACGGGGTTCCAATTTTTCCTTCGTTATATCCCTCCGGATCATACCTCCTACGTCTTCATTCTTGAGATTCTCTGGTTTCTGTGCTTCAGTTTGAGCATTTAAGATTTGTTTGGGGAGATCCAAACTAATAGTCATAACTAAAGCTCGGACTCTTAATGGTTTAATTCGCTCTTTCCTGCTCAAAGCATCAGCAACGACATTTGCCTTCCCCGGGTGATAACGAATCTCACAATCGTAGTCACTGAGCAACTCTAACCAACGACGTTGCCTCATATTCAACTCCTTCTGGTCTAGTATGTGTTGTAAACTCTTATGATCAGTGAACACCGTACACTTGGTTCCATACAGGTAGTGCCTCCAAATCTTTAGAGCAAACACCACTGCACCAAGTTCCAAATCATGAGTAGTATAATTCTTCTCATGAATCTTCAACTGTCGTGATGCATAAGCAATCACCTTCTCGTTTTGCATCAACACCGCACCCAATCCTTTATGTGACGCATCGCAATAAACAATGAAGTTCTCAGCTCCTTGAGGGAGAGCTAAGATAGTAACTTAGTCTTCAATGTCTGGAACGCTGCTTCCTGCTTGTCACCCCATTCAAAGGCGACTTTCTTCTGAGTAAGTTTAGTCATTGGCTTAGCGATTTTTGAAAACCCTTCAATGAATCTTCGGTAGTATCCAGCAAGACCTAAAAATTGACGAATCTCCATTGGTGTTTTAGGAGACGCCCAATCTTTAATAGATTCGATCTTGGCAAGATCCACGTGAATGCCTTGACAGTCAATCACGTGACCGAGAAATTGTACCGTAGGAATCCAAAATTCACATTTTGAAAACTTAGCTGTTGGAAACACGAAAAGTGTCGGTCACTTCCAAAGTTGTAACAAGTCTTAGCTCGTAGTTAGTATAAGGATTA
>BQNB010195368.1:0-11372 GCA_026074375.1 Tanacetum coccineum | reverse complement strand
TTAAAACTTTTTAACCTAATTTTATAAAACTAAAATCTAAAATATTAATTCTATTTATTTTCCTAGAAAGAACAGGGTAGGAAGTGTAAGAAAGGCAAGTAAAGGGTAGGCGGCCAAAATATAGGAAATTTATACTTCAGTGTAAACGGGTGCCCTCAAACTTTGGGAAAATTACAAAACAGACCCTACGATTCTAGCTTATTTTTGGCTTATTAAAAAGTGGGATTCAGAAAAAACTCAAAACTACAAACTTATAGACTAGCTTATTCTAATCAACTTTAATAAAAGCACTTTACACTTTTGACAACTAGATAAGCTAAAAATAAGCAATTTTATAACTGTTACAAAAAGTGGTGTTTTAACTAGCTTTTTGAGTTTTAGCTTATTCCTAGCTTATTGTTGGATGAAATTTAAAACTAAAAGTTGATATGTGAAGCTTAAAGTGTGTACTAAAGGAATTTAAACAAAAATTAACTAAGTACTTAACAAATTAATCAAGAAAATTTAACTGAAACAATGCAAGTTCTAGTTTAAAACTGAAATAAGCTTTAGCTAAAAAGCTAAAAAGCTTATTTCTTAACCTATAAGGCTAAAATTTTGAAGATAAGCTACCCTACTTACCTTGAATCAACCTAAGTAAAAGGATTTTCAAAATTTCACATGGAAATGAAAATTCAAGAATGAAATAAGCTAAATCTTAATTCTGCTGCTATAAAATGTTGCTGATGTACTTGGCAAGTTCACTAGTGCATTCTAAATTTTGAGTTTAACACTCTTTAAACCTACTACCTAAATTTAACTAAACCTGAATAAAACAAATTTGAACTATAGAATGCTTTTAAAAACTCTTAATGATAAAACTAATTACACTAAAACTGTCCTGGTGCAAATGATGAGTTTTTAAACTCTAAACTCTTGAGTTCCACTAACTATCTTTTAAAAGCTATTCTAATCTTACTAAAACAACTGAATTCAACTATTTAAGGACTTTAGACAGACTGTAATTGACTTTAAAGGTCAAATAAAGCTAAATCCAAACACTCCTTTAATATGACTGTCAAAACTAAGTAGCACTCAAATCCTATTTTAAAACTAAAACAGCTTAAGCCTTTTATCCACTCACACTAAATTTCACCTACTAAAGCTTTTTAAACTTTAAAACCTAAAGCTTATATGTGAAATTAAGCTAGTTTATCTTCTAAGCTTATACTACTTTAATGACAGAATTTAAAGAAAATAGACTCTAATTGAGGTTTTTTTACTAAGACAGCTTAAGACAATTAAAACTATAAGCTAGCTAAGTAAAATGAACAGGTTTAAACAATGACTTTCAAATGATTAAGCTAGAATGAATTAAGCTTTTAAAAGCAAAATTTGAAATTCAGAAAAGTAACCTGAGATGTTAAGTAGTCTCAGACCTAGCCACTCTTGTAGAGTGAGTGGCTTTAAAAAGCTTGAACCTAAGTGGCTCCCTAGCCTCTAAACCTTAATAAGCTGAAATTTGCTTATTTCTCCTTTTAGCTTCCAAAATGAACACAAATCATCTCAAGTGATCATGCTTTGACAACAAATGGAATTAAAAGAGTAAAGGAATGATTATTAACTAAGTTTGACTGAATTTTGAGCTTATGAACAGTAATAAGCTCAAATGAGCTTATTAAGAGCTTAATGAGTGAATTTGGCTTAAAATTGAAAACAAAGGACAATTAAACCTTGAAAATGAATGTTATTGCTTAAAATGGTAAAGTACAAGTAGAAATCACAAAGATACAAGTAATTGAAGCTGTATTTTAAAAACTTAAAGAAAATGCTTAAAATGAGGAAAATTAACAAGCTGAAAATTAAAACTGCTAACTAACTCCTCAAAATGATCCCTAAACATCCTATTTATAGAGAATGGAAGAGGAGGAATGAGGAATTCTTGAATATTCCAATTAATGTTTGTTTACTTCCCTTTTCTCTTTTATAATCAACTTTCTTCATTTTGCAACTTTAGTCCCTTGAACTTTATAACTCAAATGAGCCTTTGAAACTTTGAGAACTTGTCATAATTGGTCCTTGGCACTTCACTTGGCTTTCTTTCTTGCTGTATCGGCTGATCCGGCTTTGATCTTTGGCTATTTCTTTACTCTTTTTCTTGACTCTTTCGTTTCTTGTCGGTTTTTGACTGTTTTTGCTTCTTTTTGTCCTTTTTATCCTTTCCTGCACAATAGACACAAAAGCACACATTTTTCTATTCTTTTGGCATTTTCTGGCTTTTATTTGGCAAAATCCCGGGTATTTAATATATACAATTAAGCATTTATCAAAATTCCCCAAACTAAAGGATTGCCGTGTCCTCACGCAATGTTATCAAGTGTACACTTTGTAAACTAACAAGTTTCCAAAATGCCCTTGTTTTCACCTTTTATGAATCACCTTTTTAAACAACTTTCGCTTTTCTCAACATTTAATCTCTTAAAACACATTAATGGCAATCATTGCAACTTTGCAACTTTTAGGCTCATTGAAATAGGCTACTCCCGATTAATAGAGCACAAAAGAGGAAAATTCGTCATCCTTGACTTTTCACTAGACTAAACAAAGCTATTAAACAAGATCATTGTCAATATAAGTCCAAATGATTAAGCTCTTATACTTACAACTTGTGAACTTTTCACTCCCAGAATGAATTTAATGATTAAGAAGTGTGCCTCTTTTACTCAACCATAAGAGATCAATTTATCTTCATAGTTTAAATTCATCTAAGCTTTACAAAAATGCCTTGAAGCCCAAATGTTAATAATCATAGATAAACCTCGACCTCAAAGCTAAAAGAGATTAGAGACAAAACTTAAAATTGGGATTTGAGAAAATGAAATTTTTAACCATTCTTTTTCTTTTCCATGTGCTATAATATATTTTTTACTTTTGGGCAATAGGAATGTTGTGCTACAGTTTCGAACCCCTACTTAGGCCTTTCTCCCAATAGGATATCGCAACAACAACCGGTGTCCTTAGTTCGAACCCACCACTCCGCTGCTAAAACGTTTGTGGGTTATCCGCGACAACAACCTTTTCCCTACAAAAAAAGCCTAGAATCCAAAGTTCTTATTTGCAATCATCACCTAGGCCGCGCCCCTAGTGATGAATGGCCACGAATCTTGAACCTACGTACAGTAGTTTTTAAATCCTTAGTTGCGACCTCCATCCGAGTCTTTCTCTCAACATGGATACGCCACGATTAAAACTATATAAAGCTTTAATTATTCTATTTTTTACGAATGCTTTCCTTGGCACAAAAATAATGCTTTTTGCATAGAAATTGCTTCATTGGCATTCTTTATATAGATTAACTTTTTTGATGAATGGAAAAATTTCCACTTTAGAAAAATCAACTTATAAATTTGAAACCAAAAATCTTACTTACATATTAAAATGAATTATCTTCTTTTTCAAAATGTAAAGACCTTTTCTAAAAAGACTTGGTTACTTAGCCTAAATTATGAAAGTAGCACTTATGATTAATTGTGTTAAGAGCTTGTGGAGTAAAAAAGACACAAATCATTTCATATAAGCTTAGGTTTTCCAAATAAACCTGAGCTTAAACAAATCACTTATATTATAACTACATCATTTTCTTGTTCTTCACATTTAAAAAATCCAAAGCAAATAGGATTTGTGAAAGCTTGGCCCTACAAAAGGTAGGTAAAGAACTAGCAGGGCATTTTTCAAACATTACACCCGGTCAAGTCAAAATTAACCCCTATTACTCACCAACAACTACCAAAATGGTGTTTTTTTCAAATTTTAAGCTTCTTTTTGAGCTTTCTTGTAAGCAAAAATTAAAAATTTTCAACTTTTTTTCACAAAAAAGGTAATTCAAAAAGATTCAAACAAGGTTGCGTGAAGTGCAAGTCAATATCGAAGATATCCTTCCCCAAACTAAAATGAAACTTTGTCCTCAAAGTTTAAAAATAAGGGTCAAAAGGAATCTTTAACAAAAATTCTATGGCCATGCCAAAAGAATAGATGTTAGTTCGATAAAGAACAAGGATAAGAGATTTCCCAAATTATGAAGAGAAGATTGGAGACCATCGATGGAAATTGTAGGAATTGCTTTGTCCTTCCACAATTTTTGAACCATGAAGCTTCCAAAATCCGGAAAACCTAGACAAAACAAACAAACAACCAACAAGAGACGAAAAAGAACAAGCTTCCTCTCTTTTTTACATTGTTAGCTCAAAAACATCTCTAAAACGGCTTAGTTTTTGTTAACCGAGTACAAGCTATACTCGCCCCCGAATTAATTTGTCCTTGGGGAAGCAAAGAAAATAAAAAGAAAATGAAAAAGAAAATAAAAGGATAAGCATGGGGTGCCTCCCACGAAGCGCTTGTTTATTATAGAGTCCCCTTCGCTTGACTCTTTCCCCAAACTAGTTTTCTTATGGTGGATAATAGCAATGGTGAAGAAAATCTAAGAGGTGGAAACCTCCCCAAACTAGATATGAAAGATATACCGTAGCATTTTTGATTCCGGGTTCAAAAAACTTTTTAGAAAAGATTTTCAAGATTGAAAATGTGAACCCAGAAAATGCTTTGGTAACATTAAAGTCCATTAAGGGTGGGTGGAGAGGGTCAAAAACATCAAGAGTCAAAAGAGCTTTAGATGGAGCTAACTCTTTTGAACTCTTGTCCTTAAAAGCATCCTTGTCAAAAATACCCGGATTAAAAACTTTATCTTCACTCCCCGTGGAGTAAGATACGGGTAAAACCTCGGGATAGGTGACAAATGGTAAAAATGATCGAATAGTAAATGTGAAGGAATCTTCCTCTTCAACATTTAGAGAATCAACATTTTCACCTTCCCCCGAATCAAAAGATTCAACATCATTAAGCACATCAAAATCATTCGTCACGGCCACTACGGGCTCAAAATCAAAACAACTCTTAACAACCGGTGATTCCGGATTATCAACACTATTAAGGTTATATGACTCATTTTCGGGAAGGGGAAGAGAATCATTGATGAGCAATTCTTCAAGAAAACGAAAATCCCCTTCCGAGTCATAATCATCGCTCTCAATGCCCGGTGGCATCGAGTCATCGGAAGTAAGAAATAAATCGATCTCCTCTATAAGAGAGTCACTATCCTCAACAGGGATAGGAGAATAAGAGAGAGACTCGATAATTGTATCAACATTTTCAGAATTATGTTCTTCCGGAAGTCGAGGAAAAGAAAATTCATCAAAAATAGAATCGGTCTTTGTAGAATCAATCGGAGAATCACGATTTAGAAGAGATTCTAAAAGATCAGATTCGGCATTAAAGCACGGTTCATCAATTCCCGGTGGAATTAGAATAGTTTCGTCTAAATCCTTTCTAGAAAGAGAATAACTTTCATTTGTAATGATTTCATCGTCAATATCATAAAGAGGATTGGAGAAAGAATTAAATTCATCCTTTTGAATTTCCTCTTCGAATAATGACTCATCATCACTAGAGAAATTTTCGTTAGAATCGAAAAGAGGATTAGAGAAAATCGTAAAAATCGGAGAAGATTCATCACAGACAGGCATATCACAATCGTCATCGTCGTCGGTATCATCGTTATCGACACAAACTTCAACGATTTCTGGCGAAATCGGAGCGAGATGATCAAGTCTACTCGTGGACTTTTCGTAATAGGAATCATCGATGTTGAACAAATTACACTCCCCCAAACTAAAGTCATCGGACTCACTTGGGTTTGAAACAAGGGACTCAACACTAATTGTTTCCGTTTCCGGAGTAGTGTTAATATTCCCGTCTCCCATTATGAGTGAATCCTTAGGCTCTACGTTTTGCGAAACGGGAGTGTGAATCGTATTCGGATGAACCGCATAAAATCCCAAATCATCGTCATCATCATCAATGATAAGACTATTGACTTCGAGCTCTAGCTGCCACAGACTTTCTAACTCTTCTGCTTCTTTGTATGAATTTTTTTCGAATTTCAATGCTAAACCATTTGAATTTATACTTAACTCATAAATCTATCTTCCATTTTCTCCGTATAAATCAATATCAATCTCCTCCTTTTGATATTCTCTTAATTCCTAAATCATTCATCCCATTCTTTTTCATTTCTTCTAAACACTGGCTGCTTCTAATCTCCTCCCAAATCATATGGATTTCAATTTCTTGAGAAGATTGACTTTCATTTAAAGCTTGATTATCTTTTTGAAGTCTCTCCTCAGCAAGCAGTTCCACAGTACTCTTCTCTTCTTGATCTTTCTGAATTTGGTTAGAAATTTCTTGCTTAAGTGGTTGGATTTCATTAAGAATTTGTAAATCCTCAAGAAGACTTTGCAACAATACTCGCAAAAACTCAGGTTGAGTTTGCTCCTCTTCCACAACTTGTTTGATTTTCAAAAATTTCTCCTCCGCAAGCAATAACTTGATGCTCTTTTCATTGTGAGGTATGTGATCGTACTTCTTCAAGAAGTTTTGCATAGATTCTATAAGATCCGTTTGAGCATGTAGCATTTCCATACTTGCTACTGGAGGAGTCTGATAAGCATCGGAAAACTGCGGAGGTTGAAATTGGTCGAAACCGGAAGAATGAGAATAAAAATACTCTTGGTTCATCGGCTGACATTGGTAAGTCTCATGAGGACCTCCACAGTTTTCACAACAAAAATATTGTTGTGGAAGAGTTTGTAAATCATGTGGGAAACAATCAAAATTTTGATTATAGCACGGTTCCAGCTCAGAAATGATCGGATCTTTTGGTGGACAGTTGTAACCGAAATGAGCACCTTTTCCACAAGATCCACAAATGCATTTTTGACAAAAAATCCCATTTAATGAATCACCGCACTCATAACAACAATTATGGTCGATTTGTGGAGGATCTTGTGGAATATCCACACCGGGGTCTTGATCAACAACGCTTGGCTCTCGAGGAGCATTAACAACGTTGGTATTGTCATTGGATGACTCGGGAGTATCTTGAAAATTTTGGAAAACTCCATTATCAACACAATATGCAAACAAATCTTTTTCGAATTTCATACGTATAAGAGTACATCCATGACAATACGGACCATCGACCGGGGTTCCACACACCGCACAATGCTGAGAAGAGTCGGACACAGGAACAATGATCTGGTCTTTAAGATTTCCTATCGAACAACATTCTTTAGTGTACCAACTTCCACAAGTTGAACACTCTTTGATTGCATAACGGGATTTTGAACGATTAGGCGCCATAAGAATTAAACATTATCGAGGATAAGGAAAATGAGAATTAAACAAATAAGAGGAATAAGAAGAATATTTTTAGCTTTTTCGAATAATACATAAGAGAATTTGAGATTGAGAAGATTATTTTTGGGGGAAATTAAAATTTTTAGTTTTTATTAAGAATGAAAACAAAAATATTTTTGGTAATCGTTTATTACAAGCTTCACGATAAGTCTCTAAGAGTACGCACAAGTGAGCGGAAAAGCTTAGCGAGCCGCAATGACTACTTAGAGAGTAGCTATCACTTTTCCTTAAACTCACCTTATAGTTTGTAAACTTAAAGGTCCGTCGTACCTCGCAAGTACTTCACGATTTGTTTTGTTTAAAAAGCGATTTGTTTTGTTGTTAATTGGAATGGTTTAAGATGGATAGCTAGTATCCAAATGTTTATTATTATTTATTTTTTTTTACTAATTCGATAGGAATCGAATTAATGAACTTTTTATATTTTTATAGAAAAATAGCAAAATAACTTCCAAAGGAAGGATCTTCGAAACTCTACTTCAACGAATATTCTTCAACAATCGTTCACGACTTCCCCGGCAACGGCGCCAAAATTTGGTTGTAGAAAAACAAATTCAATATACTTATAGTATTAATCTCGTAAGAATTCTTTCCAAAATACTTCTCAACCAAGAGAAATATAAGGTAAAAATCTCACAAGAGAAAACACAATTCGTATATTTTTATCCGGGAAGTACTTTTCCTCGGGTCGTGTCCCAACGAAATCGTGAATTGAGAATTTAGGAATAATTCGGATTCGAGTTTAGAATAGTAAAAGATTTTTGAATTGTTGATTACACTACAAAATATAATAGCATGAATTGAAAAACAATTAACTAGCACGAAATTTTAAATGCACAATACGTAAAAACGCGAGCTAAAACTGGAATTTAAAATCTAAAGCACAACGTTTAACAAATTTTATACCTAAAAATCACAAATTTAAAATGAAAATTTTAAGAAAAAGAAATGGAATTTTTTATGTATTTTTGAATTTTTTATGAATTTCTAAAGTTTAATGAATTAACAAAAATAAACTTTTTCTAAAAATTATCACTAAAATTTTACTTTTATTTTTCAAAAATACTAGATTTAAAATGAAAATTATTGCAAAAAGAATCAAAAATTTTCAACTCTTTTTCTATTTTCTATGAATTTTATAAGAAAAAGTAAATCACTAAAGTCTATTTTAATTTCTAGAAAATACAAATCAAATGGGAAAAATAAAGAAAAATGATTTTAATAGGCTAAATTGGTGCAGAAATCAAATGGATAAAAAAGCCCTAATTTTTATCAAACAATTAAACACTAATTTGATTTATTAAAACCTTAACCTAATTTTTATAAAACTAAAATGAAAAATATTAAATCTATTTATAATTCTAAGAAAGACAGGGTAGAAATTGAAAGCAGTGAAACTAAAGGGTAGGCGGGCGAAATTTGGTAAATTTACACTATAGTGAAAACGGGTGGCCCTGAACTATGAAGAAATGACAAAACAGACCCTATGCTATTGGCTTAATTTTGACTTATTGAAATTTGAGAATTAGCAAAAACTTAAAACTACAAACTTATCAAACAGCTTATTCCTAACAACTTTAATAAAGACACTTTGCACTTTTAATCACAGAATAAGCTAGAAATTAAGCTGATAAATGCTGTTCACAGAAAGTACTTATTTAACTAACTTTTTGGATTTGAGCTTATTTCTTGCTAATTACTTGATGAAATTTAAAACTAAAAGATGCTTATTATGACTTAAGATGTATACTAGAGGTAACTAAACAAACATTAGCTAGGTGTTAACAGGTTTAGGAAGAAATTTAAAATTGAAAAGAGCTAGTTTCTGCTGATGCAATGTGCTACTGATGCATTTGGCAAGGCACTAACTTGTAAGCTCAACTTTGAGGTTCTAACTCTCTAAATCAACTCACAAGGTGCTATCAAACTTATATTTGCCATAATAAAAAAACTACTGAGCTTTAAACCTCCAAAAGTTGAAACCTCTAAACCTTTAAAAGCTGCCCTGGTGCTAAGCTAGGTTTGTAAAAAGCCTAAGACCTTGTGAAACTAAACTTAGCCTTAAAACCTCTGCTTAAATCTTGCTATACAACCCTAACCATGACTAAATTAATAACTTTGACAAGGTGCATATGACTTAAAGAGTCCAAAGTAAGCCTAAACCACACACGTTCCTTAATGAAACTGTCTCAAAACTAAATTGAGCTTAAAAAAAAAAAAAAAAAAAAAAAATAAAAAAAAACTAAAAAAAAAAAAAAAAAAAAAAACAAAAAAAATAAAAAATAAAAAAAACAAAAAAAAAAAAAAAAAAAAAAAAAAAAAAAAAAAGAAAAAAACAAAAAAAAACAAAAAAAAAAAAAAGAAAAATAAAAAAAAAATAAAAAAAAAAAAAAAAAAAAAAAAAAAAAAAAAAAAAAAAAAAACAAGTAAAAAAAAAAAAAAAAAAAAAAAAAAAAAATAAAAGAATAAAAAAAAAAAAAAAAAAAATAAAAAAAAAAAAAAAAAAAAAAAAAAAGAAAAAAAAATATTAAAAAAAAAAAAAAAAAAAAAAAAAAAAAAAAACAAAAAAAAAACAAACAAAAAAAAAAAAAAAAAAAAAAAAAAAAAAAAAAAAAAAAAAAAAAAAAAAAAAAAAAAAAAAAAAAAAAAATAAAAAAAAAAAAAAAAAAAATAAAAAAAAAAAAAAAAAAAAAAAAATAAAAAAAAAAAACAAAAAAAAAAATAAAAAATTAAAAAAAAAAAAAAAAAAAAAAAAAAAAAAAAAAAAAAAAAAAAAAAACAAAAAAAGAAAAAAAAAAATAAAAAAAAAAAAAAAAAAAAAAAACAAAAAATAACCTTTCATAAAGAACTAAAACAGTTTAAACTTTTTAGCTACTTCTATTTAAAATGACCTATTTAAGCTTTTCTTTTAAACACAAACCATAACTGATTTATTTGTATGATTAAGCTAGTTACTCTTTGTAGCTTATTAGTCTAAATTTGACAGAAATGCAAGTTTGAAATCTAAATGAGTTGTTAACTAAGAAAACTTAGAACAATGACAACTAAAAGCTGTCTACACTAAATGAAACAGGATTAAGCACTAGAGTAAGCAAACAAATTTGAAATAAGCAAAATGAATAAGCTAGGTAGATGCTAAAATAGAATTGAGAAAATGAAACCTTATTTTTGCAGAATCTTCACACTTAAGTTGTCCAAAAGTAGAAACTTAAGTGTTCCTAATGGCTACCAAGCCTCTAAACCAGCTTAATAGCTCAATAAGCTAGATTAGCTTATTTCTCCTTGTTGCTTGAAAATGAGCTCAAGTTAACTCAAGTGATCATGTTTAGATGTAAATGAGTTACAATGATTAAATGAAAGCTTAAACAACAAAATTTTACTAAAATTGAGCTTATGAGAAGCAATAAGCTCAAACGAGCTTATTAAGAGCTTATTTGATAAATTCGGATTAGAAATGAAATCAAATTCCACAAACACTTGAAAACTTAGTTGATAAAACTAGAATTGTTGAATACAAGCTGAAAGAGAAGAGTACAAAAGCTTAAAAGCTTATTTGCTAAATTTGAAAGAAAAATGCTTAAAATTCGACAAAGTACAAAGTAAAAGTTAAAAACAAAATTCAACAACAGAAAAATGAGACCTATGACTGCTATTTATAGAGAATTGAGGGTGAGAGGGAAAGAATTCTAGAATAGTCCTTTAAATCTCAGCCGTTGATCATTTGCCTTTGATTTCTAGCCGTTGGATTGGAGAAGTGATGTGTCAGAACCAATAAGGTGTTGCCACGTGGGCGTTTGTGATTGGAGAAGGTTTATGAACAGGGCTGGGTTTTATAGAGGAGCGGGTGGTGGAGAAATTTGGGATTGGGTTGTGTGGAAAATTGGCGGGAAAGGTTGTTAGGTTGTTACGATAAAAGCGGCTGTTTGTTTAAATCTTTGGAAACATGGCACTGTTGGTCCCTGCGATTGCCTCGTTTTGGTGTAGTGTTAAATAAGGTTTCAAGTTGACAACATTGGCCCTTGTATTTTTCTTTCTCTTTTTCTTCCTTATTAAAACACTTTCTTCACTTTTCAACTTTAGTC
>BQNB010195367.1:0-11372 GCA_026074375.1 Tanacetum coccineum | reverse complement strand
TTTAAGATTTAATTAGATTAAATTAGTTTTTAATTCATAGTAAAAAAATGTTTTTCTTTTTCCTAAAATTTTCTTTTGTCCTATCTTAGGTTTAGAATTTTAGTTTACATTTTTAGGGTTAAAATTTAGTTTACTTGCTTAATAGTCGCGTTTTATTTGATTTTCGTATTCGTTTAATTGTTTAATTGTTTTTAATTGTCCATTTTAGTTATTGCTTTAGACTATCAAATCATCCATTTACTCATTCAAATCAGAATCCGGACTTAAACGAGGTTTCAATTTCACTAGTCGTTGGGAATAACGACCCGGGTGATCATACTTGCCCGGTTTAATATACGTATTATATATTATATTATATATATATTTGAGAGTGAATTTTCCTTAGGGAATTTTCTTAATTGCTCTTTGAATTAATATATTATATATATATATATTTTAGGTATATAAAACTTTCACACCATTGATCCTTATTGTTCAGAACAGGCTCACCAATCTCTTAGGCGATGATGTTTCTGACTTTACTATAACACTACAAATGTTCACCAGAAGCATGGTTATTAGAAGAAGATCAGCGTCACCAAGCCTGAAACTAAAAGACCCGACATCAGCAAAAAGTACCCACTCCATATCAAGACCCTCAAGGATTCATTTATGTTGACACCCAAGGGAGAAACAGATTGATGCACTCAGATAAACTCTACAAGTTCAGCGAGGCACATTAACTAGGCTTTGAACTTCGCTGGATGACATCACTAAGAATATCCGAATGGAGTACCTGCCACAAAGAATAAGGAGTTCATTGGAAAAGAAAAGAGCTCATATCATGATCAAGGCTATTGATAAGCAGCTAAAGGAAAGAAGGATGATGAGGAGCTTTGAAAAGTTTGTTGGTGGGAGACACTACGGAACCGACCTCCGGTTACTTCAACGAACAATATGACTTCGTCATATTGTGTTCGTCATCATAAGGTCATTTCGTATTTTATAAACTTGTGAATATGTATATATGTAGTGTAGACTTTATGGTGATAATAAGGAGTTCTCGAGTATAAAGTTTTTTCAAGAATTTCTTAGTAAATTCAAAAAATTTCAAATTATTGTACTCAACATTGTCTTATATACCCTCATAATTTGAGGGGGAGCATTAAAATGTTCCAATAATTGGCTTGTTAATAATTGGACATTTTTTCCCTGAAACCAGGAATATTTGAATCAATTAATATCTAAAATATCAAGAGATTTGACATTTTTGATAAGGGGAGAAAATGTGATTAAAATAAATGATTAAAGATGTGAATTTTTAGATCTCTAGTGTACGCTAACCCATATATACGCTAAACTCTTTCAATTAATCGATGCAAATATAAAGGGGGAGCAAATGGTTACGTGTTGGCTGAAATGTGGAAGTACCAAAGATTGATCATTTAAATTACTGTATTGGAGTTATAAGGTTGTTAGGTATAGATATTCGTTTCCACGATCCAGCCAGAATCGGAGGGATCTACCCAGGGACATTTCACTAGTTAGTGTAGAAATCCATAGGTATGATATTAAAAAGGAGTAAAAGTGAGAATAAGGGAAAAGTGCTGACTGAGATAGAGCTAGTACTGTGTTGGGATTATTAATTTGATGAGACAAAATAAATATAAGAATGAAACAAGATGAAAACAAGAAGGACCAAAGTCGTAATTAATGAAGTCTTCAAAAGATAAGAATTGGAAGATTCTGAAGATATGGTCAAAGATAAAGATAAGTATTAGAATGATTTACTTATTAATTATTGACATTGAAGGACTGACATATAGACCTAGTGATGCATCTATGCACAAAACCTCCCTAGCCACTCAGAATTCTTAAAAGATTTCTGTTTCATTTCTCATGGAGATTTACACTCATTTATGAATTGACTTTCTCATTCTGCGCTTCAGTGTGGTATGAAAATCGGAGGCAGTCTGCTCCAGCCTATCAACGATTACTAAAAAACAATTGTGCACTGATTAAGTCTAGAGCTCAATAGAGATCTCAATAAGCCCATAATTATAGATTATTTTAATGGGTTATTGATGATTTATTTGTCATTTACTCGTGAATTTTGGTACTTTAATTAGCTTGAATTGTTATCAGGTTCAACTTGAAGACCCCCCACCACTTTAGACCCAAGCTCAAGAATTATACACTTTGGGAGGCGATACAGAAGAAAAGTTGAAGATTTCTAGCTAAAGTTCAAGTTCGTGCCACCGCTCTACCCCCCACTTATAATATTGTGCGCCGCACTTTCCTTTGAAGCCAAAACCGCCACACTTATAATATTATGCGTCGCACTTTCTCCCAAAATCTAAAGAATTAAAGTCTAATAAATGCACCTGCATTAACTCCTCAAAACCGCCACACTTATTTGTAAGTGCGCCGCACTTCCAGTAAAACCATTAAATGCTATCGCATTAACACCCAAAGTCCGCCGTACTTTTTCCTAAGTGCGTCGCACTTTTTCCTAAGTGCGCCGCACTTTTCATCCAAACTTGCCTATAAATTGAGGACGAATTTTCATCCTCAATGAATTCCAATCTTAATCCATTATCATTCTACAAAAACACTCACATACAAACTTCCCACTTCGTTTGGAACCCTTGGTACAGGTGTTTTTGGTGATAAAGGCGTGAGAAACTCTTGGATTCACACAAACCACTTGTAACACAAATCAATCACCTCATTAGTAATCAAAATTATTGAAAGAAGTTGGATAGTCTTACTTGATGTCTATCATTGTTCTTTAGGTTTTTGATCATCAAAGAGCATTGTTGTAGTGTTATTTAGAATCTATATAGCGATTGTGAACTGAATGTGTTCATAGTTTCGGATTTTGCTTTGTATATAATAAGTGTTACATTGGGAAACTTCATGTGAAAGTAACCATACTTTGCTCTTGGAATTGATATGAATCTTGTTACTCTTTTGAAAATAATATTTGTTGAATCCATGATGAATGTTATGTGTTTTGTTACTCTGATCATGGAGTAGTAATCTTATGTTTATTTGGGCAATATATGATCTTTGATATGGAGCGTTTGGATATGTGTTTATAAAATATGGTTAACATCGTTTTTCTAGTGTACAGGCCGCAAAGGATACTTATTTACTTTTGTTTTATCATTCCACTCTTTATATTCGGTTTATAACAACTTATAATAGGCCGAAAGGATTTTGTTGTTATTAATCAAATATAATCACTAGTTATATTTAGGCCGAATGGATTTATTTTATCTTGTGATAAAATTATATTTTTCTAAACTTATAAAATCTATTCATACAAATCGTTTTCTTTGTGATCATTGCCTAAACAATCATACCTTAATCATTTGATTGAATCATCTTTTATTGCTTTCTTTACAATATTCGATATATGCACGATTTGGTTAATTTGATCCGTGACAATCATTTTAGCCTTAGCACCTTAATTACAAACTATAAAAACTTCAATTCCCGTGGAACGACCTGGACTTTCCTAAAGCTCTACTATACACGAATGGGTATACTTCCCGAGTGTGTTGTTTTTAGTAAAAATCGGTATTTCTAGTTATTATAAATTTAAAACTTGGAAAACACACATCAAGTTTTTGGCGCCGTTTGGCGTAGCGGAATTATTTATTTGTTATCTGTTTGTTGCCTATATTTCTGGTGCATCTTTGTTTCACAAAATTTTCTAAACTCGTCCGGTTACGTTTTTTGGTAAACGGAAACCAAATAATCATTTTTTTTAGGAGTACGCCCGAAACTCTGTTTGTGCGCCAGTTTTCCTTAAAAACCAGAATGTACTAGTCTATACCCCAAGTATGCGCACTTTCTGCAATTTCATAAAACAGAAATCTTATTTCAAAAACCAAAACCATCCAATCTGCTTAGTCTTACGGTTCTATGATCGATTTAGAATTGGTATTTTATCTTATTAATGCTTGTGTTTTTGTAATGATCTAGTTTATCTTATTATTAAAAAAAACATAAATTTTACAGAAAAGCGGCGCACTTTTCCTAAATTACGCTCTACTATCTAAAAAATTAAAATAAAAATCCTTCTGGTATTTTTCTTTTTTTGATTATATATATATAATTTATATATTTAATAATAATATATTATATTTAAAATCTATAAAAAAAAAATGAAAATAATTTATTTTATTTTGAATATTATCCTATTAGCCTTAATTATATATATAAAAATGTCGTTTTGCAAAATGCTTAACGTATGTATAAATCCCTGATATTATGGAAAACAACTTGTAAATCTAATATATAAATTAAATGATAGTTTAAAAACAAGGACTTATAAGATTAAAATTATCCAAAAAGAATCCGTCGAGAGTGAATCATTCAAATCTTCAACTTAATATTCCTCCGTTAATGACTTTGTCGTTATAAATATACCTGAAGAGGATGTCGAACCCAAACAAATAATTCTCGATCTTGATGATCAACCCATGTGGGAGAGTGCTAAGACTGTAGCACCGACTCCTAATTCAACCATTGTTCAAATCGATGTTGATGACAATTTTGTTATTAACAGTACCCACTTGAAAATGATTTGCGAAAATAAATTCGATGGTTATCTGCGGGCCGATCCGCATGACCACATCCGTGAATTCTTCGCAATCTGCGACATGTTTAAATATGGTGAAACTCAAAGTGAAGCTGTCAAGCTCTTGATATTTTCCTATTCCCTATCCGATAAAGCTAAAACCTGGTTTAACGAACTTAATGAAGAGTTCTATATCCATTGTGGATAAATGAGACAAGTCTTGATAAACCAAATTCTTTTCACTTCGTTTATTTAACCGTGTTTTTGCTTGATAATCAGAAATTTCTCTCAAACTTCGTATGTGAAAGTCTAATCGGACGCTTGGTTACGACTTATAGTGCATGTTTACGAAAATGCATGGGCTAGGTTATATCCTAGGCTGTGTTATTTATTCATATAATTCTATCACGGTCTAGGACGAACCCAATCAAAGGAATCCTGGACATAACTGCTATGAGGATTTCTTCATCTACAAAAGTCCTAATCAAGCTTTTCAATTTCTTAAGGACAAAGTCCTTTTCAATCTTGATTGGTCTATTAAATCTAAAAACGAACATCATTAAAAATCTGTTGCTTTTGCATATAGAAGTAATAGTAATAAGGATATTTATCAATTAAGGAAAAAACTGAAGGTATGGATTCTTAAATTATAAGCTTAAATGAAGAATTGCAAGATATCATCCGTACACAATTCAATTAGTTAGTGTGGGAAACACTTCTAAAAACACCTGATGATGGAAACGACCGATGTTTGTGATCGTCATGAAGTATAATTCCATCCTAATCTAAAGGATATCAAAACCAAAATTCTCAGGATTCGTATTCTCACCAAACCCATCATGATCCTAACGAATCCGAGAAATCGGTCATAGAATTAAACAATGATGTGAGAAATGACCTTGAAGATTTTAAAAGATGTGTCCGTAGCATAAGAACTATTCATGATAAACTTTTTGTTAGAGACTATGGTGAAACCAACGGCTGTTTTTACCATCAAGATTATATAAACAGTCAACCAAGAACCTCATTCTAAAACTAATTGAAAAAATAAATCACCAAGTTCTTGGATGGTCAAAGAGTTACAAGTATGTTTGTCAAGGACAATGTTAACGATATGATTTTAAAGATGAAGCAAAATGAAAATAATTTCCAAACTAAAATTAAAAATATGGAAAGAAAAATAGATGAGTGGTCAAAGTCTTAAAAACTCTCTTCAAAACAAACCGATAGGAATAAGACTCTTCCTCCTCCTCAAGCTCACACTGAGCACGTGAATGTCGTATTCACCGGGAGTGGAAAGTACGTTGATTCTCCAAAAATTTAAACACTTACTCCAATTTCTTGAGATTAATCCAATTAAGACATTAAAAAAGGGCTATCACGTGGTAAAAATAAATAAATATCCATTCCGTGAGTATATTCAAAAACTCAATACCACTAAACAGTTTAATATGTAGATACCATTCTACTTGGACCATATTGTTAAGGTTCCTTAATTCAAAATAATAATAGAGAATAGTATTAATATAATAAAGGAGTGGGGGATCAGATTTGTATCTCGGATCCCCTCTAATTTTTTATTAAATGCTATGAATTTCTATTAAAGTGATAGATTTTGATAAAATTTATAATAATAATAATAATAATAGTCGTCGTAGTAGTAATATAAAATTTAGAATAAACAAAAAGAAACTAAAAAATATATACTAATAAACAAATAACTTTGCCAGTCTTTAAGATATGTCTCACATTCGGAGGTGTGTGGATATTCGATTTCCTGATCAATAAGAATTTATTCGAACTTTGTGGGTATGTTTTCACTGGGAATCCATCACGAGACTATACACTCGTCCAAACTCGGGACATCCGAGGGGTTTAAGCTTGTTGCCATACGCTAAAATGCAAACCCGTGGTGCTACGAAGTGCGCTTTAGTATTTTTACGGTTTCGTAGTTGTGTTTATTTTGCAGATTAAATAAAACAGGTAGAGCTTGGATTAGTGGTTGGCATTTTACACTTGGAAACTTATATATTTGGAGTATTATATTACATGTGGTAGGTACATTACTCATGCTTGGAATTCGTTCGCGCCATATCCTTCATAATTCAGCCAATCACTTATGAGCCGGGAAGTCTCAATTTTTACGCTCATAACTTGCCTTACTTAAGTGTGGAGGAGCTCTTCGCCTCACAAAAAAAGGCGATTATGGAATAACTCAAGGATAGCTCCAACGTTGTTATATCTCTCTATGGCACGGGACAGTATCGTTTTCCTTTAAATTTTCTGTTTTTTCTAACCAACATTTATCGCAGTCTCCACATGGAGGGAAATGTTCAATCTGAAGTTGTGGGGGGTAGCAAATAAGGAAAAATTTAATCAATGTCCATCCTTGTTTGCCCTGCAAATTGGCAAATCTTTCAATCTGATTTTTTTGGAAAAATTAAAAAAATTAATATATGCTTTCCTTTCAAACTTAAAAAATGCACACGCTTAGTAAGGCAAATCCAACTGGATTGACATTTTAACTAGCACAAAATCAACGCACTTAAATTGTAAGGGTCGCATCTGATCTTAAGGAAAATATCGGGTATCCATCTTTGATGCCCTAAGTAATTGTGCCTTTAGCTTGTGTTGAGTTAAGGAAGTTGAGCAATCATATGTATATATTACATTGTCATGGATGTTTATATGTGGTTTTGTTCGCCTTTCTGGTGCATGGTATTGGTTGGAAAAATGAATATGATAGGGCGGTTATTTAGTAGCTCTAGAACTTGTGCTTGATCATCATTTACTAGACCGCTGTGAGGTTAATTTATAGGCAAAGTCGTATGATAAGAGATGAAATAAATCCCTATGCAATCATGTATTTGCAGTACTCACTTTTAGTGTTGAGATCCCTAAAGTATCCGAAGAGCAAGAAAAATATGATCGATGAAGAAGAAGTTTTTTTGCCAGCAGTTTTTAGTTATCGCAGTATCTAGATGAAAAAAAAAGCGAGAAAAGAAAAAATAATATTAAATGTTCGAAGTATAAAGGCAAAATTTCTTAGCACATGGAATAAGTATCTGCTACTCACCATCATCATATCACGCTTTGCCTCTTGAGATTTATGTCTAGGTACTCTCGTCGCAACGGGCATGTTTATGTTGTCTATACAAGCCTATGGTAGCTGCATAGATTATGTCATGTGCCAATTGAGTGACTTCACACAATATAAAACCCTATCTTTGTAACTTCGTGTGAAATTCAAAAACAAACACTATCCTTTGTGAGGTGCTAAGTTATATGTCTATGATGATAAGTTATTCTAACAATGAATAACTCTATAAAAATCAAAATTATCTCCACGTCACGACAAATGTTTTATTTTTCGCCTTCCATTGCTTGAGAGGCTAAGCCAATAAGCTAAGTGTGGAAGGATTGATATACGCCTTAATTTAGAATATATTCAATGAGTTAATTTATGTATAGTGATCATTTACAGAAATCTTTTGGAAACTTTATAATAAACTAGCTTGAATTGTTTAGGTTTACTTGAAGACACTACAGACCCAAGCTCAAGAATCTATACACTTTGGGAGGCGAATACAAGAAAAGTAAAGATTTCTAGTTATAGTTCAGGAATGTGCGACGATTCTTATCATATTTGTGCGCCGCCACTTTCCTTTGAAGCCAAACCGCCGCACTTATATAATTGGTGTGCAGCAACATTTCTCCCATAGTATGAAGAATTAAAGTTTATAAATGAACCTGCATTTATTCCTAAATACGCTCGCACTTATTTGTAAGTGACGTCGCACTTTCCCAGTTAAAACATTATAATGCTATGCCTTAACACCCAAAGTCGCCCGCACTTTTTTCGTAAGTGCGCTGAAACTTTCATCCAGCTTGCATATAAATTGAGATGAATTTTCATCCTGCAGGAATTCCAATCTCAATCCATTCTCATTCTACAAAACAACTCACATACAAACTTCCCACTTTGTTTGGAACCCTTGGTACATGTGTTTTTGGTGATAAAGGCCTGAGAACCTTTGATCCAAACCACCTTGATAACACAAATCATCACCACCATTAGAATAAAAGTTCTTGAAGAAGTTAGATAGTCTTGCTTGATGTTCATCAGTGTTCTTAGGTTTTGATCCATCAAATAAGCATATTTGTAGTGTTATTTCGAATTATAGCTGATTCGTGACATAATTGTTTTAGTTTTGGGATTTGCTTTGAAATAAAAAGTGTTTGATGGTAATTCTTGTGAAATCACATACTTTGACTCTTGGAATTGGTATGAATCTTCGTTACTCTTCTAACAATAATAATCTGTTGAATCATGATTGTATGTATGTGTTCTTTTACTCTGTATCATGTAGTAATCTTATGTTTGTTTAGGCAATATGTGATCTTTGATATGGAGCGTTTGGTACTGGTTTATTTAAAGTGGTTAAACATGATTTTCTAAGTGTAAAGGTCGAAAGGATACTTATAAACTTATGTTTTATCATTCCACTCATTATATTGGTTCTAACAACTTATAAAGGCCGAAAGGATTTGTTGTTATTAATCGATATAATCACTAGTTATTATATTTAAAGGCCGAAAGGATTTATAACTTGTGATAACTCTATTTTCTAAACTTATAAAAACTATTCCAAACACATCATTTTCTTAATGATCATTGCCTAAACAAACATACCTTAATCATTTGATTGAATCATCTTTGATTTCTTTCTTTACAATATTCGATATATGCACGATTTGGTTAATTTGATCTGTGACAATCATTTTAGCCTTAGCACCTTAATTACAAACTATGAAAACTTCAATTCCTGTGGAACGACCTGGACTTACCTAAAGCTATACTATACACGAACGGGTATACTTCTCGAGTTTTGTGTTTTTAGTAAAAATCGGTATTTCTAGTTATTATAAATTTAAAACCTGGAAAACACACATCAAGTTCGTTGGCGCCGTTCATGAGTATGTGCTCCTAGAGAGGTGTTGTTGTTATCAGTTTGTTGCTTATTTCTAGTGTTATTTGTTTCACAAAATTAAACTCGCCGTATCCTTTTCTGGCAAACGGAAACCAAAAATCATTTTTCTTCAGGAAGTACGCCGCACATCCTGTTTGTGCGCCAGTTTTCCTGAAAACCAGAAAGTACGCCATACTTTACCCAAGTACGCCGCACTTTCTGCAAATTTTCATGAACAGAATCTTATTTCAAAAACCAAAACCACCAATCTGCTAGTCTTTGGTTCTATAATCGTTTGGAATTGAATTTTATCTGATTATATGCCTTGTGTATTTGTAATTATCTATTTTTATCATAATATTCAGAAAAAAAACATAAAATTTCCAGAAAAGCCGGCGCACTTTTCCTAAAGTACGCTCTACCTATTCAGAAAAATAAAATAAAAATCTTTTAGTTATTTATCTTTATTTGCTATATATTATTAATTAATAATTTTTATATTTATACTATATACTATATATATTATATTATTTTTATTTTATAGATATATATATATATATATATATAAATCTACAAAAGTAAAAAAAATATATGAAAATAATTTATTTCTAAGTTATTTTGAATATTATCCTATTTAGCCTAAATTATATAATATAAAAATGTCTTTTTGTAAAATGCTTAAAGTATGTATAAATCCTTGATCTTTTGAAAAACAACCCGTAAGTTGAATAAAAATTTAATAACAAATACTTGTAAAATTAAAACTAACCAAAAAGAATCCATTCAGATCGAATCACTCAAATCTTCAGCTCTACATCCTTTCGTTAATGAATTTGTCGTCTTAAATAAATCCAAAGAGGATGTCGAATCCAAACAAATAATTCTCGATCCTGATGATCAACCCATGTGGGAAAGTGCTAAGACTGTAGCACCGACTCCAAATTTTGCCATTATTCGACCCGATGTTGATGACAACTTTGTTATGAATAGTACCCACTCGAAAATGATTCGAGAAAGTAAATTCGATGGTTATCTGCGGGCCGATCCGCATGACCACATCCGTGAATTTCTCGCAATCTGCGACATGCTCAAATATGGTGAAACAAAAAGTGAAGCGGTCAAACTTTTGATGTTTCCCTTTTCCTTGTGCGATGATGCCAAAACCTGGTTTAACGAGATTAATGAAGAGTCTATAATATCGTGGGAACAAATGAGAAGAGCTTTTATAAACAAATTCTTTCCACCTTTATTATTTAACCATCTTTTACTTGAAATCAGAAGTTTCTCTCAAAACTTATGTGAAAATCTAACGACGCCTGGTTACGACTGAAGAACATGCTTCGAAAATGTCATGGGCACGGTCTGACCAAATGAGCTATTATTCAAATATTCTATCATGGTCTAGATGAACCCACTCAAGGAATCTTGGACGGAACTGCCGGAGGAATCTTCCTCTACAAAAGTCCGAATCAAGCTTTTCAATTTCTTGATGAAAAAGTCATTTTCAAACTTGATTGGTCCACTAAATCTAAAAACGAACATCATCAAAAATCTGTTGCTTTCGCCGATGGAAGTAATAGTAATAATGATAATTCTCGATTAATGAAAAAATTAAAGGCTATGGATTCTCAAATTACAAGCTTAAAAGAAAATTTACAAGATATGCGTGATAAATATTATGACCTTAGAGATGGACACGCTGATGTGTGAACGTCATGAAGTAAATTACATCCAATCTAAAGGTTATCAAAACCGAAATTCTCATAATTCGTATTCTCACCAATCCCATCATGATCATAATGATTATGAAAAATCGCTCACAGAATTAAACA
>BQNB010195366.1:0-11372 GCA_026074375.1 Tanacetum coccineum | reverse complement strand
TCTGCGTAAGTAGACTTAACTATTACATAAGCAGTATTAACTATTCAACACTACCAGTACTAACTATGATAATCCTTCTACCAGTACTAACTATGTAACTAGTAGAACTAACTACAATACACTAACTGCATTAAGTCTGTTATATAAAATTCCTAACACTGCTTCCTTTAGGTCCCTGAGAAGTATTATAGATATGAGTTCCACAACCCGTATCATACACCAAAGTATTATTAGGAAAAGCACAGAGTTCTATAGTGAAGATACCTGAAGTACTAGCCTCGCTAGCATTCTTTCTCTTCTTCAACTTAGCATGGTAGGTCAGACAATTCCTCCTCCAGTAACCAACCTTCTTGCAGTGGTGGCAGATAGATTCCTTTGCTGGAATATCTCTCTTAGACAGAGGTGAATCTTGGTCTTAGGAGCATAAGCAAGCTTATTCTTTCCCTTGGCCTTACCCTGTGCCCCTTGCTGTTTCTTCTGGTCCTTCTGGATCTTACCCTCACGTATAGCTAACACAGCACGGGTTTCATCCTTCTTTGGAATACCTTTCTCATAAAGTTTTAGCATAACATGTAACTCAGCTAGTGTCTTCCCATGCTATGCATATTATAGTTTTGAACGAACTGATCATAGTCCTTGTTGAGAGAATTTAAAATAAGACTCACACCAAGTTCTTTTGGAATTGCATAGCTTAGGCATTCCAAAGTGTCCATGTAGTTTTTCATCTTCAAGAGATAAGAGCTTACAAATGACCATCCTCATGTTTGCAAGCGTAGAATGCTTTGACTATTTCAAATAGTTCCTGTTTAGCCTACTCTTCGAACATAGTTTTTAGTTCTTTCATCATGTCATATGCATTATATTTTTCCAAAGCCCTTTGTAGGTCTGGAGACATACTAGATAACATTAAAGGTGCTGCATTAAATGAATATCATATAAACAAATATAAACACAGTGGAACATGCACATATCAACGAATCCATAGAGTCATATGATCAATCAAATAAAAACAAGAAAAGTAATACCTATGTAGCATGATCAGTAGAAACAAATATTAACCTTCACCTAATATACAAACCACCCAATGAAACCAATTGATCAAAGGAGATCACCTCTATGGTTGATCCATACTACGCTTCTTTGTATACCAAGTAGATGCTAGTCTTAACCCTGTAGCCTTGTAAAACACCTTGAATAAACAAGATTTAAAGTATTTGATCAAGAAAACTATAAACCCTAGATGTGATTATTTTTTGAGCCATGTAAAATATAGAGACAAAAGAGGAGAGAGTTTTTGGTAAATTTGTTAATCAATAATGAGAAGATATCCCATATATTTATAACCAAAAAACTTGATCTTATCCCCTCTCTATTCCTCCATATGGCCGGCCCCTTCATAGGCTTCAAATGGGCCTCCCATTTGATTTTCATGTCCAATAGATTAAGTAATCTACTTAGTTATTAGAAGCCTAATAGTAATCTCGGGTTACGTGGGTTATTGATATACCATAAATACAATAAACACGATATATAAAATGATACATCAGTATATATGTGTGTGACCCAATAGGCTCACATGTGTCCAGCTATATAATTATTTATTATGACACGAGCATACTCCAACAGCTCCCACTTACGCACGTCATAATAATCAAGTAATTATACAAGCAAATCTTAGCGTCTAGCAACACGCTAATGCCCCAAGAAACATATGAGGATAGCTTCTTAAACATCTTATTTTTAAATGGTTAGATATCAATCATCCTTTTATTACAGATAATATGTTGAACATCTGAAATGGATCATAAGTCATTCTTATGTTTAACAATTATGTTTCTCGATATAGATATTGAACTAGATTACCAAATTAATCAAGTATCATCTTAATTACATTTAGGTGCGGCCACACATACATCTGTTCAAATCATCGAGGGACCTAGTAGTATCTTATTCCATATCATGTGAAGGAACAAATCCTATTTTGACTACACATGTCCATTATGTGTTTCACATCCCTCCTAAAAATGGAATTTATAACATCCTTAAACAGGTCAACATTGAACCATGTCAAAGATTAACATTCCACACACGCAAAACCTACTTGCATCTTAAGTGTGAGGATGAGAGACATAACCACTTGCAAGATTCACTATTGACGCCGATACATGTAGTAAATGCTCGTAGGTTGGGTTAGTCCAATGTTCATCCAATGAACAACATATGAGTTTGTCGGTATCATCCTTTAACATTCATACTATATGAATATGACTAAATCACTCATATTTGCCTTAATTCAATGATGCTCCCGTATCATTAACTGACAATGGATGATTTTAGAATAAATAAATTATTCATGGATTAAAACATGCTAATTTAGGACACGGTAATTATAGAATGAAAATGATCACACCAAGTATATCAATTCATTATGAAATAAAACTGTTTTACATCCCAATTATTCAAATACTAAAATAAATAGATCTACATGAAACTTCCAACTGGTCTAAGTCCAATGCTATTAGTATGCTCAACATGTTTGGTACAAGCCATTGGTTTTGTAAGCCGCCTAGGGACTAGACTCCACTAAGAGGATAGATCAGCTAAGTTGTTATTCGTATGAACTTTGAGAATACGTATATCACCTTCTTGAATAGCTTCTCAAATAAAGTGATACTTTCGTCAAAAATGTTTGGCACCCTTTTGAACATTAGGTTCGTCGGCTTTGGTAATTGCACCTGTGTAGTCATAGTACATATCCATAGGTTTATTAATGTTGGGGATAACGCCAAGCCCATAAATGAATTTACGTATCCAAATAGCTTCCATTGCAACTTCAGCAGTAGCTATGTATTCAGCTTCTATATAGGACATTATGGTAGTGCTTTACTTAGAACTTTTCCAATTAACAACGCCTCCGTTCATCATGAATACAAACCCCGTCTGAGATCAAAGGTCATCCCGGTGAGTCTTCCAACTAGCATCAATGTAGCAAGTAACACTAAGCTCAGTTGTGGAATCACCACCATAAACAATAAACATATCTTTAGTATTTCTAAGATACTTTAGTATGTTCTTTACAACAGTCCAGTGACTTTCGCCTAGATTATGTAGGTATCTACTCGTTAGGTCCTGAGAGAACGATACATCAGGTCTAGTGCACCTCACTGCGTACATGATAGAACCTACAGCCGAAGCATAAGGTATTCCTTTCATTCGCTTCACCTCTGCCGGTGTGGAGGGACCTTGAGATTTACTCAAGTCTACATTGGGTTGCATTGGAATAGTTCCACGTTTGGAAGTATCCATCTTGAATCGTTTCAAGATTTTGTCAATGTATGCATTTTGACTTAAACCGATCAATCGCCTTGATTGTGACATCCGTCAATTTTGAAGTCAATAACCAAAGCAAACGTATGATATTTGACTCTCTTAATTATTTATGGAGTCACTTTTATGTGGTCGCACTATTCTTAGCTTTTAACGCTTGTCTTTGTGCAACTCGTGTTTCGCATCGCTATTTATTTTCGAGCCTTTAAATTCTACTTTATTAATTTTATAGAATTTATTTGACTATTTTTAGTCGATTTAATAAAAAAATTCGTTTTAATTATTCGCGAGTCGAGATTTGGTTAATCATTCGTTTTAACGATCGAGAAATTAACAATTCCATATTTTAGCTTCGAGAGATTTATTATTTTATTTTAATACTTTTTCGACTTTTATTCGTGTTTTTGCCGAAACCGTGTTAAAATTTTATTTTTACAATTAATAACAAGTTTAACACCTTAATTAAATGTTTTTGAGTCTAAATAATAACATAATGAACACAAAGAAAAAAATACTAAGCCCAATCCCCTCCCCCCCCCCTTTAACCGATTATACCAAATATCCCTTTTATTTATTTTCATGGTGTGGATACAATCTAGAATTTATCCCTTATATATACTACTCTTTCCTTTATAGAGCACACACACACACAACACCAAAAAAATCATTTCCCTCCCCCTTCTCTGTGAAGTTCGATGAGCAAGAAAACCCCAACATCACCACCATCAAATCTCCACCAAATCATATCTATTCCACCTAATATCAATCACAAACAAAGTCCTAATCATCTCTCATAACAAATAATCATCATGCATCAAGATTTAGGAGTCTTTAAGTTTTATTAAACTTTGATTCCTAGGGTTTTTAGCAAACTGGGTGTAATTAAATCATCAAAGGTTTGATTACAAGTGTTTTAACAAGATTGGAATAATAAAGTAAGGTTTTTGGGTCTCTCTTTGGTCCTTGTGGTGCTCGGCCAAATATCAAACCCAAAGGGGTTTTATATTGTAGATCTTCTTGCTATTTTATTGTGTTTGTAAGTTCATTGTTACTCTTTTTCCTTGATTAATTATATATATATGTTATGCATGTGTTAAATGTTATGTCGAGAATCCATTGATGGTAATGCATGTTGCATTTTTAAGTTATTTGATAGTTTAGGATGATTAGCATGATGAATAGGTTAGTTTGAGCATATTGGAATTGTTGATGATGCGAAATATTAGCGATTTGAAGGTGTTATAGAACCCCTTTTTAGATCAGAAAGTTTAGGCTCTTGTAGGCAAAATTATGATGTGATCAACTGAGTTTTGATGTAGGATTATGATAGGTTATGTCCCTAGCTTCGTGGCTCTAGTTCACGCGTCCGATAACTCCTTAAAACGAGTTTTCTACGCTAGTTAGAAGTTTGGAAACTTGTTGTGTCAAATTCTGCATTAGGCAATTTTGTGCAGAATTTTGGGTCAACTTGCGTTCGTCATAGCTAAGTCATCCAAAAAGATTTTCTAGAGTTTATTGATTCTAAAACTAAGTTCAAAGAGTCTACGTTCCAAAGAAAAAGGCCTGATGAATTTTCAGTAAGTAAAAGTTGGTCAAAGGATGTATACAAGAAAGGTTGTCGAAACTGCGTTTCGGGACCAAAATTTAGATTGTGAAGATGTGGTGAGCAGCCATAGCAAAACATAATATTTTTCAGTGAAATTTATGCAGTAGCAAGTCATAATGTGTATGATTTGCTAGTTCACGCGTCTGATAACTCCTAAAAACGAGTTTTCTACGCTAGTTAGAACTTTGGAAACTTGTTATTTCAAATTCTGCATTAGGCGACTTTTACGCAGAATTTTGGGTCAACTTGCGTGTGTCATAACTAAGTCATACGAAAAGCTTTTATAGAGTTTCTTGACTCTAAAACTAAGTTCGACAAGTCTACTTTCCCACAAAGGATGCCTCATAGATTTTCAGTAAGTATAAGTTAGTCAAATTGAATTTACAAGATGTGTTGTCAAAACTGCAATTCTGGTCCAGAATTTAGATTTCAAAGATGTAGTGAGCAGGCATATCAAAACTTAATATTTTTCAACGAAAATTAATCTGTAGCATGTCTATAATGTGTGTGAGGTACTGTAATTTTTCCATGATTTTCTGGAAGGTTTAATGGGGTCTGCTCATGCAAAACTTTGGCAAGGTTCTAGCAGACCCTGTTTCGGACATGTTGCTTGGTTGTAATTTTGAAAAATGGTTAGACATACTAGCAATTTTTGGGAAAATTCAAGAAGTCTAACAATACATATAGGTGGTTAGAAATGAGAGATGAACGTTGTTTGTTGTCGTTTAGTATTTCTTTAAGCGTCGTCAAGCGACTAGGAAAAACAGTAAAATTTTAGGAAAACTTAAGGGTGGAAATGGTAGGTTGTATCTTGTGCATGGATTCTTTGACATAAGATTTTATACATGTGGATATATATAATATTCCATATCATTTTAAAATATGCATTTTCGCATAGCTATATTTTCTTATACGCGGACCACTATTATTATAGGTCGCAGTTGAGATCGTTGTTGTCGTTCTTCTTCATTGGTTGATTTTCTTGATCGATACTCCTATCTACGGTGAGTTTCTCACATCCCTTTTTTCTTACATGTTTTAAATGTTTTGGGGTGGAAAGCATGATCTGTCGTTTTTATACTCTTACTTTGTTGTAATTAATTTTTTGAGCACATTTGAACTTGAACTTGTTTTGAAAGTATGGAACTTGATTTGAACTTATTGAACTTTGGAAACATGTTGAACTTGAACTTGGCTTGTATGTTGTCGTATGCATAGAACTCGCCACTACTTTTAACTAATTATCCCTCTCATCGGGATTGAGACGTTAGTACTTATGGATAGTGCTATTAGGAGATTAGCCCCTCCTCACTCCCCGCACAAGGGTACATAGTACTAAGTGTTTGTGCCTCACTATACAACTGGAACTGGATTAGATGTTTGGAATGGTTAGGCTGAATACGTTTAAGTAGTGCCTCGCATAAACACTATAGCATACATATATATTGATTTATATTACGTTACTTTGGGTAACGAAAACTGTCTTTGGAAATTTGAATCAGTTTGGATTAACGTCTTGTTTTGGCAACTTGATATTGAATTGGGAACTATGTTTGGACATCTACTCATTTTTTTAAACTGCAT
Source organism: Tanacetum coccineum (assembly GCA_026074375.1). Taxonomy (NCBI): domain Eukaryota; kingdom Viridiplantae; phylum Streptophyta; class Magnoliopsida; order Asterales; family Asteraceae; genus Tanacetum; species Tanacetum coccineum. The sequence goes on along the minus strand of BQNB010195366.1, from coordinate 4,855 downwards.
TTTTGTGTACATAATCTTGAGAGCTCACCAACTATTTCGATAGTTGACCGTTTTTATCATGCTTTTCAGGTGACATTCCCAAGGTGAAAACTTAATGTGATTGCATTTAAACTCGTTCAAGATGTCTATTTTTCTTCCAAGTTATTGTCTTTTGGGGTGATCCATGTTCGAAAGAAAAACAACTATAATGACTTTTTTTTCAAACTTGTACTTTGAAATGTTGTAATTCGGATAACTTTTTTTATCTAAATTCATGTATGGTATTTTATCTATCATCTTGTGTGATGTTTATTAATATGTTACACCTCGCGGTTCCGCCTTGGTGGGGTGTGACATTGATCTATCTCGATAGATCTTGATTCCAATAATTTATGCTGCCTCACCTAAGTCTTTTATGGCAAAACATTTTCCAAGCTAGGATTTTACATCTTGTAGCATTGGAATGTTGTTTCCCATGAGCAATATGTCATCGAAATATAAGATTAGAAAGGCAATGATACTTCCACTAGCTCCTTTATATATACATGGCTCATCGGAATTTTAAGTGAAACCATACTTTTTGATCACCTCATCAAATCTCTTGTTCTAGCTCCTAGAAGCTTTCTTAAGTCCATAGATGGATCTTTGAAGCTTGCATACATCTCCACTCTTGTTCTAATCTAGCTTCCTAGCTAAACTAAATTCTACTCCTCTCCTAAAAAGCTTTCCTTAAGAGGTTCTTAAAAGGATCCATAATGGATCATTGAGAAGCTTGCATACCACGTCTAGGATTGCTTAAGGTAGGAATATTCACAAAATCAAACAACAATTCACAAACCCCCTCCCTTCAGTTTGCAAACCATATAAACGTCTTCATATTTAGGCGAAAAAATAATTAGGCGACCCATTTAAGAAAGGGGAGGTGGCAGGGGGGGGTGGGCAGTTTTTGATATCAAAATTTTGCCCAAATATCATAGTCTAAAAAAACGAAACGGCTGATAATGACTATGAAATCCTAATTAGCTTTTAAATGAAAATGTCTGTAAAACAGTGCGAAGGAAGTTTCTTCCATTCATATAGATGAGTCCCAAACAAAAAAAAAACAACGAAAAACCCCCGTAGGTTTTGAGTGAAACTGTTGGCACACCAAGACGAGCTTTATTAGGTAGTGTATTTTGCCACTGCCACCCCCAACACCAATCCCTAAACCCCCACCAAAATCCATATCGGTCCTTTCTTCTTAAAGAGGTCCTTTACTGCACCACCCAACAATTCTTATTACAGTTAGGATGAAGATCAAAACTAAGACTAAGTTCCATTTTTCCATACTTAGTTTTTCTTTTCATGGATTGCATCTATCTCCATCTAGTCTATTCTCCACCACATTTATAGGCTCATCACTAACTTCAAACATCAAATCAAACAATTATTTAGATTTAGGATCCAATAAATGCAAGCTAATGCAAAAAAGCTATGATAGTTAGGAGGTTCAAACCATGATCTCCTAACTCATGTTCCTCAACTGGGTTAATCGATATAAAAAAACCCAATATCGTTCCTGAGAGCTTTGAGGTATCCTTTCCTCTAGGTATCCTTTTGCGGATCTAGTTGAAATGGGAGTATTGGGAATTCAACACAAAAAATCATCCAGTTTGAGGAACTACAAATCCATTCAATGTTTGACCCTCAGATTGATGTGGCTATGTGTTCCTCACTAGACGGTTTGGTGTTGCATCTTCTTCTTTCTTCTTATCAGTCCCTTTGAATTTCATCAATCAAAGCAAAGTCTATAGAGTGGCCTGCCTTAGTGGCCCCACTTAAAGGTGGGAAGGTTCTATAAGTAGCCGCCGTGGGTGTTGCGGAAGTAATAATATTATTAGGTTGGTGATATGTGCCGAAAAAGGAGTGCCGACTTGCCGAAATATCGTGCGCATGCGCCATGCCCACAAGTGTGCCACTTCCCCCCGAAGTGGCCAACTCTCCACCCACTCACACACTCTGGCCAACTTAAGTGCGGCCTACTTGCTTCTTGGAAATGAGACCTGTATATTGTTCTCAAAAAACTCAGCATACCGAGCAACAAAAATTTTGTTCTCAAGGGGGTAGTAGAAGTAGTAACCCGTTGTTTCCTTTGGGTATCCTACAAAGATGCACTTAATAAATCTGGACTCAAGTTTGTTTGGCGTGTCTCATTTAATGAGGGCCTCACAACCCCAAACCTTCAAGTAAGACAGATTCAGGACTTTCCCGTGCTACATTTCATATGGTGTCTTTTTAACCTTGTTTGTTGGAACCATATTGAGTATGCGTGCAGTAGACTCCAGAGCATAGCCCCAAAAGGACATTAGCAAAGTAGTTAGACTCATCATGGATCGAACCATGTCAAGTAAAGTTCAATTTCTCTTTTCCGACACACCATTATGTTATGGTGTGTAGGGAGGAGTAAGTTGTGAGATGATCCTACGACTCCTTAAATGATCTAAACACTCTTGACTTAAATACTCGCCTCCTCGATCTGATCGAAGTGCTTTTATAGTCTTTCTGAGTTGATTTTATACTTCGTTCTGAAAAGTCTTGAACATTTCAAAAACTTCATGTTTATGTTTAATTAAGTAAACATAACCATATCTACTAAAGTCGTCAGTAAACGTAACGTAGTAGTTAGCACCTTTTCTAGACGTGGTTCTAAATGGTCAACATACATCACTATGTATGATTCCAAGCAGCTCATCAGCTCGTTCACTTGCATGAGTGAAGGGCTTTCTTGCCATATTCTTAGATATACAAGATACACATACATCAAAAGACTCATCATCAATTGACTCAAGAAGCCCATCGTGTTGCAGCTTATTTATGCGTTTCTTGTTTATATAGCCAAGATGACAATGCCATAGAAAAGTAGAATCTAAGTTGTGCTTGGATTTCTTGTTGCTACATGTGTAAATAGAATGCTCATTGGATATATGATTACGCATATCAATCTTAAAAATGCCATCATGGAATAGCATTAAAATAAAATACATTATCCTTAGAAACTGAAATAGCACCATTATCCATAAATTTATGACGAAAACCATTATCCCATAAATGTGAAAGTGAAATAACCCCTTTAGTAATAGAAGGAGAAAAATTACAATTGTCTAGTATAAGAATCATTTCACTAGGGGGGATAAGATCAAAGCTCCCTATAGCTTTGACAGCTGCACTGTTACCATTTCCAACATACAGATCCAAAGCTCCTTTATTCAACTTCTGATATCCTCTAAGCCCCTGGATTGTATTACAAATATGAGTGCCACAACTAGTGTCATAAATCCAGGAATTACTTTTACGAAATGAGAATAGTTCTATTGTGAAGATACCTGATGTGCCAGATGTACTGGCTTTTTCTTCTTTAACTCTGCCAAATATAGAGGACAGTTCCACTTCTAGTGTCCAGTCTTGTGACAATGGTGACACTCAGTGTCCTTAGCATGATGCTCCTTTTTAGCAGGTGGGGGATATTATGCTTGGGGTCATAAGCCAACTTGCTCTTACCCTTGCCTCTTTTTTCCCTTGCCTTGTGCTTGCGATTTAGGTTTTTGGATTTAACCTTGCCTTATAGCTAGGACAGTAGGAGCTTTCTTAGGTATACTCTTTTCTGTAAGTTTTAGCATGGCATGCAGTTCAGGTATAGTCTTCCCCATGTCGTGCATGTTATAATTTTGCACGAACTGGTCATAATCCTTTGAGAGTGAAGTAAGAATCAAGTTCACCCCAAGAACTAGAGGCATGGGATAGCCAAGTCACTCCATCTGATCCAAGTAGGCTTTTATCTTTAGCACATAGGTGCTAACAGATTGGCCTTCTTCTTGCTTGCAAGCATGAAATGCCTTGATAGTTTCAAACGGTTCTTACTCAGCTTGCTGCTGGAACATAGTTTTCAGTTCCTATAGGATCTCAAATACGGTGCGGTCCTCCAAGTTCTTTTGAATCTCGGGGTTGATGCTCACTAGCATAAGACAAGCTACTTCTTGTTGTTCAGCGACCCTACGGGTGTAGGCGTTGCGAACAACGACAGTTGCAGTGGCAGGAGGTGCTTCAGGTAAGGCCTCTTCCAGGTGGTGCAACTTTTGTTCATTCCTAAGGATAATCCTCAGGTTGCGATACCAGTCCAAAAAGTTGCTACCATTCAACTTCTCTTTATCAAGAATTGACCTACTTGAGTTGTTATTTGTGGTTTGAGTTGCAGCCATCTACAAAATAAAGTTCAAATTTTTAGTATTTTTAATAATTAATCCTTTTAAAATTAACTACCCAAGTTTATATAATATAAAACAATTATTTTTACGAAAGACTAAGATCCTCATTGAGGTTCCACCATCACATCAATTAATTTGCTAGCAATGGTAGATTCAATAGGTAGGTGACGTTCACTAATTGAAAAAACTTGTGCGAGTGATCTCAACCAATTGGGCTGCATGACTTAAATTTGTGACGGGTATAAGTATTGATAAATACATGATCAAAAGGTGTGTATGAGGAAGCATGCATTCATCCATCATAGCACAAGTTAAAAACTATTTTTAACTTAAGTCTAATACTTGTTTTATATCTTTTATGTGTGTCAAATTGTTCATTTTCTTGACTAATATATAATCTAGGTGGAATAAATATTAGTTTGAACAATACATAAGTTAAATAAAAATCATAACAGTTATTTAGTGTTATTTATATATGAAAGACAAGTGTTACTTTAAACTAAATCAAAGATTTAGTTTCTAAAATTGGTTTGTGTTTTATTTTTAGTTTTATAAAAACATTTGCAAGTTTATATACATTCCAAACATATATACAAACACAACCATAAGTATGCAAAGCCTCAACCAATGAAAAA
>BQNB010195365.1:0-11372 GCA_026074375.1 Tanacetum coccineum | reverse complement strand
GGTATAGAGACTAAAAGAGTACATTCCTAAGATTTGGTTCTAATTTGGTATGTTCAAGGTTATTTTGTAACCGATCATTTTACACAACTTTACACAATCTTCATGTTCTCAAAACACGTTTTGGGTCTAAGATTCTGATCAACCCCGTACCCGCCCTAGGCAGAATTGTGCATTGTTGTTGTTGTCTAAGGTTTCGATCAAGTGGTTGATCATGATAGAATTAAAATCGAGTTCTACTTTTTTTCCTTTCTGTTAGTTTTGGGGCGATTGCTCAGGAACTTATTATGTTTTGTTTTGAGTCTTCAAGACTACTTAAAGTCTTCCTCCATCTTTTAGTCTTGGTTTTGTTTTAGCATTTGGGCCCATTAGCTGCTTTTGATTTATAACTATCAAGGCTACAAAAGTTTTAAAGTCTTTTAAGTCTTCTAACGTGTAATTTGGGATTCTTAAATGTATTCTTCATCATTTTCCACAACATAGGACAAATTTATTTTTTAAATTACTGAACAACGAAAAAATGAATCAAAAAATTGAGACCATCTACTTCAAATTGACCAGACATATTGCATCAGTCGGTTTATATTTAAAATACAAGACTTTGAAGTAGCTTTATGCAAAAGGTGGTCTGATAATATGTATTTAAACTAGAGTATAAACTAGTTTTAATGCCCGTGTACGCACGAGGATTAAACATTATGTTTTTTTTAAATATATGTATAATTTTTTTTCCTGTTTTATAAGTTATGTTATAAAGTATCATCGAAATCATATGAACAGAATAGATTCATTAAATCTTTTATATATTATATGAACTTGAGGATAATTAGTAGTAATTTTTTTCTTTTGATTTATCTATTTTCTCTTCATTATATTCGAATCATTGACTTCCACTTTCTAATGTTAGTATGCAGTTTATATTGTATATCTTTTATGATTATAGTTGCATGAGTGTGTCAACTATATACTTAGGATTCATGGTCATACTTTGTGTTAAAACATGTAAAATTTTAGCTTCACAATTGAAATTAAAAGCATCAAGTTGAGTTATAAAAAACTTAAATTAGTATTATGTTTCATGCATACAGTGTTCTGGTCAAACAAAGATTCACTTGTTGACCTGATGGAATATATCTTGTCACTTTGATTCTACTCCAAATTTTCTCTTTGGCCTCATGTCGGGAGTGATTGAATAATACTATATATACTTGCAGTTCTATCCTTAAACCTTAATGTGGGTCAATTTCTATATTTGGCAGATTTAGTTAACAGAATAAATTACAACATTGTTTTTACATGTCTGCTCGTACCATCCAGTCCACTTATGAATAAGTTGGCTAAGACGTCAATGTGAAGATGACATTGCTAATCAAGATCCAAATGTGTCCATGAAAAGACTAGGCTAAAGGTTTTATATTTATGATAAGTTGGCTAAGACCGTGTCAATGTGAAGATGACATTGCTAATCAAGATCCAAATGTGTCCATGAAAAGACTAGGCTAAAGGTTTTATATTTATAAAAAAGGTGTTTGTGAGTAATGTAAGATTGCTAGTTCTTAAAAAATTTTGCTTATATGTAGCAATGACCATGAGAAATGCCGGATACATGGTAGCTTACACCACAATGTAGAAATGCGGTGTGCATTTTGTTTCCTTCGTTTATGGGACTTTATAAGTAACGTGTTATTGATTTAATTAGAGTACAAAATGATGAGCAGTGAAAACGATTTGTTTACCGTTATGTGAGACGGATTCAGATGGGTGAATGGTTTATGTTTTAGCTTGTCACAACTCACAACACAGTGTTCCTAGTTTACAATAGAAACTATCGAACCAACCACATTTGGAAGACCAGCCAATGACTTTACCTCGTTCCAAATCTGTGACGAGTAGGTACAATCAAAAAATAAGTGATCATGGGAATCCGGGGAGGTGTGGTTTATCTCGTTACATACTTTATGTGCATTGCAACCAAATTTGTTAAAATGTAAATCTAGTGATTTAACATGAAGATATCACTATATGAACAACTTATACGATTTATAAACAGAAGAGATCTAATTTAATTATCATGAGGTCCCTTTACATTTTTGATATATAAAACATTTAGAAATATAATTAACTCAAGTGGGTGTGTTGGAAGAATGACAAAGGCTCTTTTTACATGAAACTTAGGTCATGTGTTCAAGTCTTGTCATAGCCCTTCTTCTTAGACTCTTTTTTTTTTAATAATCTAATTATTTTATTATTATTTCATATATGCTAGCTTTATTTTAATAATCTAATTATTTTATTATTATTTCATATATGTTAGCTTTAACATGTGGCTTATGATTTTTGTTTATTTTTAACCAAACTAGTTAGCTTATCACTTTTAATTAACTTTCCTAATATGTTTCGATCTTTATACAAGTGGTTGATTGATATGCTAACATGTTGATTATTTGGTTAAAGTACTTAGCTGAGACTTAAATTAGTCAAAGTTTGTAACAATTAACATAGGTGCCAAGTCTGTTTTTTATAGACTTGCCCGAGCCCGGATTTTACGTAAGTTCACCAAATTTGGACTATCGATTGAGGTGAAATCGAGCTTCGTAAATCATCATAATTTTTTCGACGAGTCATTCAAGATATCGAAGCATGGAGATTTTTCCATCGTTTAGAAAAGGTAGTCGTTGTTCTTTGTTGTTAAAGAGAAAAAAAGTGTACTAGTAACTGATACTGAAAATGGAATGACTTTGTCACATCCAACGTGGTTTGGAGATATCCCATTAAATACTCGGGTCTTAGTTCAAGTTGTGTTCAATATGTGAAGCTATTCAAGCCGGCACGTTGTATGGCAATGGATGGGTCAGTTCTTTAGTTCTGAGTCGGAGTTTGTACCCGACGATTTTTTAACCAAATTTGAACTATCGATTCGGCTGAAATCGAGCTTTTAAAATCAGCATAATTTCTACGAATAATTCAAGATATTGAAGCCCAAAGACTTATCCATCCTCTTGAAATATACATGACAAACGACTTTTCTAGGTAGTACTTTATAAGAGCCGTCGTTTAGTTTGTGTTGATGAAAGATGTTTTGAAAAAATAAACTTTTGACCTTTTGTAGTTTACTTTGTGCGAGTCAATGAAGTAAAAAGATGATAGGTGAAGGAGTTAACTAATACTAACCTCACAATTGGTTGGGTGAAAGAGTTACCATTTCTTAACTCATCATACATAATACAATTACCTTTGAGTGTATGTGTTTTACTAGCTAGTTCATGTTCTCTTTAAATACCTAACTTCATTTTACATACATTAATTAACTAAAATATGATTATAACACTTATAATAATAAATTGGACCATTATGTTGTGTTATAAGAGTGTTATCAAATTGGGTGTTTATGTTATAAAAGTTTTACTAGTATATGATATAAGCTGACGTGATAACACTTATAATTGTTATAATATGCAATTGCACCTTGCACTTTAAGAGCACACGGTGCAATAACGCATTGGGATCGCAAATCCAACGTGGAGGCTCGCCAAGTGCTTGTTACTGCACCAGATACCTCCCCCGCCAGCGGATTCACCAGTTAAATGGCAACCGTTATAATGCGAAAGTCTTCATTTTTTTGTTTACATGAGTTTTTATTATGTTTTTGTGTTTTGACAATGTATAATGGGTACAACATACAATGGTGCTAATAATGAAGTGGGCTCAATAGGTCATAGTTTTCAAGTTTGTGATGTTCTTTTGGGGCCTAGTAGACTTGATTGGTCAAAAAAAGATGGTGTTTAAATTTCGTAAATATAGAATTGACTAAAAAACAAATTGTAAACTTAATTTTGATCAATATAATTTTAATACTTTTTTGGTAATCATGGTTTTCGACCTTTTGGCCGATGAATCCATGGGGTTTAAACTCACTGTCACATAGACTCAAACCAGATAAAACTTTTATTTTTTAGAAGGTTGACATAACCACTTCAAGGTTGTTTGCACTTAACAAAAATTGAATATAGGTTATATATTTTCAGATAACATATATTTATAAAATAATAATATTTAGTTTTAATGAATGAAAAATAGTTGGTTTAAAAAAATAAAAAAATATAATATAAAGAGTTAAGTACATTTTTGGTCCCTGTGGTTTGGTGCATTTTCTCACTTTTGGTCCAAAAATAAAAAAAAGTTTGGTTTTGGTCCAAAACACATAGTTTCGGTCCACTTTTGGTCCAAAAGACATAGTTTCGTTACACTTTTGGTCCAAAAGACATAGTTTCGGTTCACTTTTAGTCCAAAAATTTTAGTGCAAATTCACGAGATTGGACTAAAAGTGGACAGAAACTATGTTTTTGGACCAAAAGTGAACTTTTTTTGAATTTTGGACCAAAAGTGAACTCGCACCAAACCACAAGGACCAAAAATATACTTAACTCTAATATAAATACTAAAATTGTAAGTTAAATGAACGGAACCCCTAGAGTCTTTTGGGGGAATATTGGGAAAGAAAGGGACGTTTGAAAATAGTGTTTGTTAGTATAAGTTGTTGTAACAAATCCCATCCCACGTACTACTAACCAAGGTTTTCAAAATTGGGATCTTACTTATGATCGTTTTCGTAATTGCAATATCAAGATCGAAGATCGGGCGGATCTTAAGATCCTATAATATTGCCTTTATTTTATTTCTCTTAGCAAGTAACCCGATCACTCGATAGACTCAACCCGATAATCTGAAACCCGATAGACCTGATTCCTTATAAGGACGGGTTGCGAGTTAGTACTTATTTTTTCAAACCTCCATAGACCCAACCCGATAAGTCTCAAACCCGACCGATAACCCGATTGACAATTTGACACCCCTGGATACAAATTGGGACAAGGCTACAAATTGGGCCCAATGATAAGTATCATGGAAAATTGTGAATTTGTGATAATAAATCGGGCCATTGGACTAGACTACAAATTGGGCCCATCTAATGTACAAAGTATAAACAATCAAACATGAAACATATAATATAGTACTAGTACTGGATTATCCAAACACCAACCTTAGTTAGTTCCTGCTGCTTTTGGTATCATCATCTGCTTCTTATTTATATTTCATCAACTTATTTAGTTTCATGTTTATTATTATTAGTATCATCTGATCAACACCCACCAAGCATTTGATGAAATGAAAACTTTTGTTGTTGTTTTTGTTTTTATTAAAAAAATTACATGTTTCGTCCCTATGGTTTATACCAAACATCAAGTTTCGTCTCTATTTCATTTTAATTACACAAGTCGTCCCTAATTTTGAAACTGGTAACGCCGGCCGTCCCTATTTTGGATGGTTGTTAACTTTTCTCGTTAAGTCTAATTATTAAAAGGGTATTTTGGTCTTTTTGCTTCTGTCACCACTATAGGGACGAAACGTGTAATTTTTTCTTTTTTAATATTATTATTATTATTTTTATACGAATCAACTTAAAAATTTATTTTATTTTTATTTCGGTTTAAGTTTACGAGCAATAATAAAAAAAATTATAAAAAATTTTAATTTTTTTTATTTCGGTTTCAGTTTACGAGCAATAATAAAAAAATTTAAAAAATTTAATTTTTTTTATTTTGGTTTCAGTTTACGAGAAATAATAAATAGAAAATTAAAAATTTTAATTTTTTTATTTCGGTTTCAGTTTACGAGCAATAATAAAAAAAATTAATTTTTTTTTTATTTCGGTTTCAGTTTACGAGCAATAATATATATTTTTTATTTCGGCTTTAGTTTACGAGCAATAATAAAAAAAATTTAAAATTAATTTGTTTTTATTTCGGTTTCAGTTTACGAGCAATAATAAATAAAAAAAATTTAAAAGTTTTTATATTTCAGTTTCAGTTTACGAGCAATAATAAAAAAAAATTTAAATTTAAAATCTTTTTATTTATTTCGGTTTCAGTTTACGAGTAATTTTATTTCGGTTTCAGTTTACGAGAAGAAAAACAATAAGTCGCGGTGTTTTTTAAATTTTTTTAAAAATTGCTCGAACTGAATTCGAAATAAAAAAAAATTAAATTTCTTTTAATTTTTTTAATTATTGCTCTTAAACTGAAATCGAAATAAAAAAAATTAATTTTTTTTATAATTTTTTTTATTATTGCTCGTAAACTTAAACCGAAATAAAAAAAATTAAAATTTTTCTTTATTATTGCCCTAATCTGAAACCGAAATAATTTTTTTTTTAATTTGTTTAAATTTTTTTTATTATTACTCGTAAACTGAAACAGAAATTAAAAAAATTATATTTTTTTTACTTTTTTTATTATTGCTCGTAAACTGAAACCGAAATAAAACAAAATTAAAATTTTAAATTTTTTTTATTATTATTGCTCGTAAACTGAAACCGAATTAAAAAAAGATTCGTATAAAAATAATAATAATAATAAGAAGAAGAAAAAAATTACACATTTCGTCCTTATGGTGGTGACAGGAGCAAAAAGGCCAAAATACCCTTTTAATAATTAGACTTAACGAGAAAAGTTAACGACCATCCAAAATAGGGACGACTAGCGTTACCAGTTTGGTATAAACTAGGGGTGAGCATGGTTCGGTTTGGTTCGGTTTTGGTGTAAAACCGAAACCGAACCGAAAAATTTTGGTTTTTGAGTTTTAGAAACCATTCGGTTTCGGTTTGGTGTTGGTTTGGTTTTTCGGTTTCGGTTTGATTTTTTCGGTTTTTTTTCGGTTTCCTATTACGATTTCGGTGCTTGCTTGTAAAAAGTCGATTGGATTATATCATAATCCTATAACACCTAAAAAGCTTTAAAGAAACAATCCAAATAACGAGGGAGAAAAAAAAACAACAATGACAATAAGAAACAAATGACCATATATAATCCTAAAAAATTGTTTATGTGTTATAAAGCAACACAATAAGAACGATAAAAATTGTTTACTTGTGGTCATCTTGTTGTTTCGGTATATTTTTGGTGTGATAGGACTTTAAGAGAGTAACAAAAGTTTAGGTTAAAACCTAGCTCTTGATACCATGATGTAGGATATTGACAGAGCAAGAAAGCACAAATTGGAATGAGTGTAAAACTGCATACTTTATTGTATCAGGTAGCTTAAACCTTTTATAGGAATTACATGAAACAGGAAATCCTAAAAAGCAACAATATATCTGCTTTCAACGTTCACAAGATAGAGTAATAATAACAAGTCTTCCCATGGTTTCTAGCACTCACTTGAAAATTGTTGACTTGACTTATTCCGTGATGACTTATTCTTCAACAGCTGCTGTTTCTAACATTTCATTTCTTGTTTTGAACGTCTAGTTGGTCATGGAAGGAGTAGATGGACTGAATGAGTTAAAGGATGAAATGTTAGTGAATAATATCATGTCTCGTTTGGACTGCACTACCAAAGAGCTTATCAGAACAACGGCCACCATCTCAAAACGATGGAAAAATCTTTGGACTCAACTTCCTCATCTCATTTTCTCAGATGAGGATGACATCACAGATTTTGGAAGTGATGAGTGTGATTACATTTCTTTTATCGACAACACCCTAAATCAGTGTCCTGCAAATCTCAACCTCAAAAAATTCAAACTTAATATCAACTGTGAGTTTAAGTCGCGGATTAAATGTTGGAATTCGTTATGCTATTAGCCGTGATGTTGAAGATGTTGATTTACGGTTATGGGATGGGGGAGTAGGCCAAGATTTTACCTATGATGATGAGTTATTTTTCAACAATTTGTGTTTTACTCGTGTGAAGCTGTCGGATTGTCTGTTTTATCCTCCTAATGGCGCGATTAGTTGGGAAAGACTGAAGTGTTTGTGTTTATTTCGTGGGACTCTGGATGAAGATATGATTGAGAAGATATTGTCCGGAAGTCCTTGCTTGGAATCTTTGGAGTTGAACGATTGCTATGGTTATAGGCGGATTGATGTTACTTCAAAGAGTGTTAAGAAGCTAGTGTTCTTTGTATACGACTCTAATGCTGCATATGAGGATGATTATATAGATTGTATTAAAATCAATGCTCCTTACATTTCGTCACTAAATCGCATGACCCGTCACTATAATACCATATTAGATTGATTCATTACAACCCGAAACAATGTTGAAGTAACCAGGCCTTAAACCATTGCTTGGAGTTTCGTTTGTCCAATACTCCAACCCATATAACCTATCTACCTTATATACTAAGACTTTTAGTCAAACATATAAGTTATTGTTTGCATAGATGTTTCTCTCTAAGATTTTGGCCAAATGAGCCACTTATACTATAATCTATTTATATGATCGAATACTTTAGCTGTCATATAGTGAAAGGATCAAAAGGGTGTGAAAAGCGCACCCTAATATATATATATAACATTTAGATATCTTTCTATAGAGGGGCACTTTTACAAACTATCGACGGACTTTTTTTCGAATTTTTTTTCAGTCACGTCTGAAAAAATCACATGTGATTCGTAGCACAATCATATGTGATTTCATAAAATCACATGTGATACAAATCACATGTGATTTTTCAGACGTAACTAAAAAAATGGATTTTATATACTTTTGATGACTTTTTAGTGTTAAACTTTCCGCCAATAATTTCCGCCAAAAAAATGGATTTGTAAAATCACTTGTGATTTGTTGTTTTTAAAAATCACGTGCTATTTCATAAATCGCATGTGATTTCACAAATTCACTTATGATTTTTAAAGTAATAAATCACATGTGATTTTTCTGGGCGGAAATTTAAAAAAAAAAGTTCGTCGAAAGTATATAAAAGTGTCCGTCTATAGAAAGATAATTGAATTCTCTTCGCGATGGTATAATTAAATTTACGTCAAACGAAAAAAAAATACACCATCGCGGCGAGTATTTTTTTATCTTTGTATAGGGGGCACTTCTATATATACTTTCGACGAACTTTTTTTCCGATTTTTTTTCAGTCACGTCTGAAAAAATCACATGTGATTTGTATCACAATCACATGTGATTTTTTCATACATGACTGAAAAAAATAATAAAGTTCGTCGAAAGTATATATAAGTGCCCCTCTATAGAAAGATGATTTAATTCTCGTCGCGAGGGTATGTTTCGTTTTGCGTAACGATTAACGGTTTGTAAGATATTTAATTTTAAAAAAATAAGATGAAAGTGAGTTTTTTAATTAAATTACAATAGGAATTAATCTAAACCATTAGATGAAAAAATAAAATGGATGGTTGAGATAAAGTGAATTGTTCTTTAATTAGATATTGTTCTACGTGGAACTTTTCTCTATGTTATAATTGTATGCGTGACTCGTGTAAGATGAATGCTTTCAGAAGTAGCCTCATGCGTTAGACTTTAAATGTATGAAAACATGTAAAAAAGCATAAAAGCGTACAAGAACATTAAAAAACGGATAAACACGAATGAACGGATGAAAAAGGTATGAAACATACACAAAGGTACACAAACATAGAACAACGTACAAAAAGATACAACAACTTACAAAAACGGATGCAAACGGATCAAAATGTATAAAACGTATGAAAACGTAAAAAATAGATGAAAAAGTATAAAATCGATTGAAAATGGATGAAAACGTTTAAAAACAGATAAAACCGTATAAAACGTATAAAATCAGATAAAAAGGTATTGAAAAAACTAATAAAACTGTATAAAAACGTAAAAAACGAATAAAAACAAAGTCCTTTAAAATAGTTTTATTTTAACATCTTTTTATTTTTTATAAAAAAGAAAAAAAAACCTTCTTATAAATGTGTTTTTAAAATTCAAAAATCAATTCCTAAAATTTAAAAACGAAAAAAAAAATCTCACTCACTAAACGCACCCTTAACTTTTGTGGAAGTCCTCAAAATAACAGGATTTTGAAACACTCATTTGTTTCGTCTTTTTTTTGTTTCTCTATAAACTATTAACTATGTTGGATCTTCTATAAAATAACAGTTGAACTTGGACCTGGTCAAAATCATGCCTGAATTTGGGCGTCTTACCTAAACCCCGTTCATTTATATATATTGCCTGGTCCTGGTCGAGATAAATCCTGAACCTGGTCCATACCTCATCTGGCTTAGTCAACGCTTACCTGGTCCATCAAATGTGTCTTGAGCCTGTCCATTAACTTGAACCTGGTTCGTCTAACCTTGCATATATGGACCTGGTCGAGATAAATGCGGTGTGACACGGCCCTACACGGCTTCGCCATAGTCCATACATGGTCCTAACCCTACGTACCCTTGGCCCTAAAATGTCTCACCTTAGCTGACACGACATTGGGCGTCGTCGATGCATTGATCGGGATGACATTAGTCAACATCGATATTATAATTAGCACCGACGTGGCATCGACATGAAATTATCCATTGTTAACATTATCATTAGCCCTCACTTGGAATCGACATGAATTATACATTATTGACATTATCATCAGCCTTGACATGGCATCGACATGGAAATTTGACATTAAAACTAGCCTCGATCTGGCATCAATATGGCCTCATCCTGATTAGCCCGAGCTCGGTATGGCCTTATGTTTTACTGACATTCATTTACCTCGACCTTGCATGGAGGTGGCTTTAGCCGTCATAGACATTATCTTGCCTTGATCTCGCATCAAGGTGGCCTTAGTCGTCATCAACATTCTCATTATCCGTAACCTTTCATCAGCACGACCTCAAACACTATACATGATCATTATTCTTGAGTCTTGACATTGAGCCAACATGACCTAGCGGTCTGATCTCAAATGAGCTGATCTCGTCCCGAGCTCATTTGACTTGGTCGCGGCTCCATTGACCTAAAATAAATTGACCTCGAGTCAATATCCGAAAATTATCTCACAAAATTATTAGCCTTGACCTGAATACGACATCACATGGCCTGGTACGGCTTAATCGCGGCCCCAACACAGCCAAGGATAGCCTGACACGATTTTACACGACCTAAACGACGCGGCTTGACACAACCCATGCAATATGGCCTCTTAAAACCTAAACAAAATTAAATGGCCTTAACCCCGCTCTTAACCTCGACTTGGCGTCGATGCGACCTCATCATTATTAGCCTGAACCTGACCCCGAGTGGGCTGACTATGGCCCAAGGTGTCTTGACTTTCGCCCTGATATATGCCTCATCTCAAAGTTAACAAAGGACAGAAAGTCACTATTTATGTTTGTGTTTGCCTGCCTTGCTGTTAAGTAGCCTTTTGGGTAACTATTGCCTTAGGCGTTTAAAAGTTCACATGTTAACTAATAAGATAAAATAATGCTGTTCAAAACTTCAAATATTAAACCCAAAGTAGTCGATATTACAAGTGCAAAAACAAAAAAAAGCTAGTGTTGATACTAAAAATCTCAAAAATGCTACCACACTTTCTAATAGTGTTT
>BQNB010195362.1:0-11372 GCA_026074375.1 Tanacetum coccineum | reverse complement strand
TGACAGTCTACACTAATATTTTTAGCTTTTTGAAAATGACAGAATTTCAACTTAAAAATAAGACTCGAAAATGACTTTGACAATTTAAAAGCTTAAAACAGATTAACTATAGACTCCAATAAGCTAAATGAAACAAAAACTAACCTAAACTAAGCTCGGAAATTACCTTAAAAGACCTACAAAATCTTTCATTTAAACAACAACTATCAAAACTTAACTATTTTTGAACTAAGTTCTCAAAATGGTTTTTCAAATGACTATAAACTTAAAACAGATTAATATTGATACATTTAGAACTCAAATTTGAACACAAAAACTACACCTCATATTCATCTTTAAGAAAATTCACTAATAAGCTGTTATAACAGTCTTAAGTCTAGCAGACTTAAGTTTTTGAGAAAATAACTTATAAATTATAGTATATTGGATATCATAACACAATCAAGAGATGATGGGTTGGCCGATTTCTTGTAGAGAGAGAAAGTGAATATGCTAGTGAGAGAAAATACCTTAAGTATGTGTAATATGAATTGAACAACCAACCCCTTACCATGGATGGGAAGGGGGTATAAATGCATGAGTTTTGTACCCCTAAGTGGGCTATGGAGTAGGCTAACATGTGGGTAAAGACCCGGCCTAACACCATAAGTCATACGATTAATATTAAGGCTACGAGCTAACCTATGCTAGACATTACACGGGGTGACCAAGTCTTTTACATGGATTTTCATAATCCTAACAATCTCCCCATAAGGGAGGTCACCCTAGAAAATACAAATTAAATCCTAGCTATCTTTGAATTGATCTTTGACTCTGGCTCGTAGTCTCTTGATTCTTCAAGATTAGTCTCTGTACTACAAGTAGTGGTCTTTGAGCTTTGTTCCTTAGACCTGTGTGATCTTTGAGCTTTCTTTGAGATCATCATCTACAGTAAATCTCTTAATCCTCCTTGTTGTAGAGTATTGCCTTCCTGTGATGTTATGACCATCAGACCCGCATGCTCATACTTTTCTGGATCATGAGAATACTCATTAGAGTTGCGGAAGCTGTATTATAGGCCTTTCATTTATCATGATGTCTTTGATTAGTAACATTAAGTGTGAGCAAGGGGTTGTGAATTGACTCCACTGGAACGAGGTATCTCTATCTCCATCTTTACGTGAACCTGTAATAAAACAATTAGCAATAAAGCATGTGGACGAATATGGCTTTGTCATTTGCCTGAGTCTGGTTGGATTAACCTCTGGATCCGTGAGGACCGACCTGTGATCAGGTAGATTCATCTTAAGAAGAATCTCCTTGATAGGATTTCTAGTATAATTATTGGATCATCTAATGTACAACCATCAGAATCACCATACTTGCATGTTCTCTTTATGGAACGTCTCAAAGCAGTCAACATGATAAGAGTGAATCGGTTAGTTACTGTCTTACCGATTGATGAGAAAAATTGACTTGAAAATCAATTGACGTATCACTTGAGAAATTTTTGTGACACATCAAGAATGTTTTATAGCAAATAATCAAATTTTATTAGAAAGACATTTGTTTCAAAAGATATACACAATTAATGTGCTCGAAAATCAGTTATTGAGCACATCGAAAGGTTTTTCAAAAACTATTCATCAATTCACTGCCTGGAACAAGTTTGATTCATAAATAATTGCACCATCGTTTCTTTCCATTTGTCACAAGTTTAATCCATAATGGATCTCACATGTCACCTACCAAGAGCTTATTAGATGTTGGCTCTAGAAGGATTTCCATCTTCATTGTAAGTACTTTCGTATCACTCGGATGTTCTGGCAATACCACGAGGATAATGCGTAGGACCTTACTTGTTATCACAATGTGTGATAAACAAGCATAATTTGTATTAGTGTCCTAGCGAGATTTATGGATGATCTCATGGCTCTAGACTCTAAAATGCACTTTTGGTTTTAGTAGTCGGAGGCTGGAGCAGACTGCCACCTTTTCAATATCATTTAACTCGGAGTGAGAGAGACGATAGAAATGTATTGATCTCCGTAAGAAATGAAACAAGAATCCTTTGAGGGATCTTGAGTGGCTAGGGAGGGTTGTGCAGCATATCACTAGGTCCATGATACTTGTCTTCAATGTCAGCAATCAACCATGTGATTCTGACATCATATGTAGTGACCCGGTTTCTGCCTAATGTTTAAGGAGGGCTGCTTTCTTTTCACCCTTTATCTCAACATTTCTTTTTCATTCTTCAACCCCTTTAGTGCTTACCAAGACTTCATTAATAGAACCTTGTTGGGTATGTTCCAGTACTAACTCCATCTCAGTCCGCACTATTCCCTTATTCTCACATTACTCTTTTTGTAATCATACCTAAGGACTTCTATACTAACTAATGGATTGTCCCTGGGTAGATCTCTTTGGCTCTGGTGGGATCATGGGATCGTGTACCTAACCTTACCATCCTTATAACTCTGATAAAATAATTATAGGGTCGGTCTTTGGTATTTCTACGATTGCCATTATACACCATTCGCTCCCCCTCAATATGAGCATCGATATTCGAAAAGGTTTAGCACATATGGGAGAGCCTACACTTGAGTCCAAAAAATCACATTTTTATCAGATTTTCATATTAAAATCACATTCTCTCCCCCGATCAAAAATTTCAAACCCTTTGAGATTTAGGATCTCAATTGATTTAAATATGTTAGAAAAAATTGGGAGAAAATGCGTCTGATTTATACAAGCCGATAATGGAACATAAGCATGCTCCCCCTTAATTCTGGAGGGACATAATTCATGTCAGTTATTATGAGTTTGTTCTAATGTTTACAAAATTTGACACAAACTCAAAAAACCGAATATACTGACACAACACATCATAATCACAACTTTATTATGTACATATTACAACAACATATATAATAATAATACTCCACACGAGATGGACCGCGATTGCCGAGATGACGTGATCATTCAGTTTTCTTCAGCAGTCTGTAGTCTCCCTCTCTTGTCCATCCACCAACAAAGCTTTCCAGGTTCCGGAAGATTCTCCTTGTCTTAAGCCATTTCTGAATGGCAAACATGAACTCTTTGCTTATGTCGACATCTTTCCTTGTCTAAAACCGTATGTTTAAACCCGGATTCATCCTGTTGACCTTGAATTCCTTAACCTAATAGTCCAATGCCTCATTAATCTGTTGCAGAGTGCCGTCACTGAACTTGTGGATCTCATTGAACCGCATGATCATTTGAACCCCATATTTATCCCTAACTGTAACGGCCCTTAGAGAATCAATTACTATGAATTCGTGCTTAAACTCAAATCCAGTGGCATCCCATCGAGGTTTGGTGAGGTTTAGCTGCGTCTGGTAGCTTTCAATCCCCAGCTGGAAGTCTTCTACGCGTTGTCTTATAACCAAGTTTCTGGTCCATAAGTTGACATCAATAGCGAGAATCTTCTTATCTTCGGGTGATAGATGGTTCAGGTGACCTTGAAGATTCAATAAGTATAGATCTTCAAAGTCACTAGGGTACAGATATTTGAAGTCCCTTTCTGCAATAGTATATTCTTTAAGATCAGCTCTATAAAGAACGATCTTCTTCATGTAATCATACCCATATAAGGAGAAGACTTCAATTCTGACAACACCTAAAATCCGCATATGAGTCCTAACAGCTCTGCGATCACCCTCAAATGTGTGTTTGTCAATGTAGAATCGTTGTTTTTGGAACCACCAGTGAGAGATATCATACATAGCAGCGATGTCATACTTGCATTCCTCTTCAATATATATCTGATCGGGTACCATCTACTCTAACCCAACATCATGATAATAGGCCGCCTTCATCTTCAAGATTAACAATGCAGGTTTGCCACTCTTGCGACTGTATCTTAGATACTATAAGTCCTTATTGAAGAAGAAGTCAGATTGAATTATGACTTGACCTAGTGGACCACCCAGTGGTAGTGGTTTGCTGACATTATACCTGATAAGTGACTCGTCCACTTGATCGGTTAGTAGTTTATGGCATTCTTCCATTTGGTACTGAAGATGAATCATATTAGGATGGAAGACTTTGACAATTTCATATGCAGGGCCTTCCAGGTCTTGTTGTTTAAGTTCAGTGGTCCCTTGCTTTTTGCAGAACCAGTCTATAAAGATTGCCATGTCACCAGTCTACGCATGTAACGAGTTCTCTGGTGGAGGTGCATAGGTGGACGCAAGAACGGATGCCCAGTTGTTCATTGGGATAGGCAAATCAGATGATGGTATGGATCAGGCAGGTTTTAGTGTAGCGGGTCTGTCTTCAGTGAGTGGCTTCCACCAATTTTGCTTCAAGTTCACCGTGGGAATACGATCATGCCCGATGTCTTCATCACCAGACGAATGTACCTGTTCGTCGGGAGCCGTATCATTATCCATATGTAGATCTTCAGGAATTGATGAGACAGATAGCTTGAGTCTTATGTCAGTAGTTGTCTAAGCCATATATTCAGCTGAAGCAGCTGTCTTCGAAGAGCTCGGAGCATCGGTGCTTGTAGACTAATCACTCTGGTTGGTGGATGGAGGTGGATGAGGAGGAGGCAATTGAGATGATCCAGAAGCTCCAGAAGTTCTTGAAGTTCCAGATGGACCTGCTGGAGGTGGAGGAAGGGGTGGCTGATGAGGTGGAGACCCAGGTGGTGTTTTCGGTAAATCATGTCTCTTTTTCTTCTTTTTTCTTGCTTCAGCAAGATCAGTTAAGAGTTGGTTAGTGTGATCACGGGCCATTGACTACTCCAGAGCTTCGTACAGCTTCTTGTGATCTTCATGAGCTTTGTAGGAGTTGGATTCCCACATGCGGTGGTGAAGGATCTCTTTCATGTCAGCTTCTGGAAAGTTTTTGAATCGATCCCTGAGTGGAGCTTGAATAGCCCAGTCAACAGCATCCATGACAATTTCATCTACTGCTTTGCTCACCTGATAGGGAATATCAAGATTCTTCAATTTGTACAATCTGGACCCTTGTTTGTCTAATCTTTCCTCCAGGGCTTGGTTTGCCTCCACCATATCCTCCATATGTTGTTCAAGTTTACCAATGCGCTGGATTAAGATCGAATCTGAGGAGCCTTATTGTGGTTGAGGTGGTATTGGTGGAGTTGTTGTTGTCATTGTTGTTGTTGCTGTTACGGTTACTGTTAATGTTAGTAGTAGTGCTTGAACCGCTGTGGGGACAGGTTGAGAGACTGTGAGATCAATATCCAGAGTGTTCATTAGAGGAATTGACGAGGTGTCCTGATGTATGGGAACCGTGACCATAGATTGAACCTCCGCTTCAATATTGGTTTTCTCAGGTTCGTCTTCCTGTGACTTCTTCGCAAGGAACTGGTTGGTGAACCTGAGTTCCTTGTCAAGATTTTGTAGAGAAGACAGGGTTCCAGCTGTGCTCGCAGGTTCCTCAAGTCTTACTTCACCTTCAGTTGGGAGTTTAAGGTTCTACTAAACATTTGGATAAGCCGTTGTAGTGAATTCTTCATCCATTTGCTCAGGGTTTGGTTGAATGGAAGTATCAGAGGCCTCAAGATCCATGTGTTCAAGGTTTGGTCCAGCATGAACAACATGACTTGATGGAGGTTGAGACGCTGCAACATCACCAGGGTTTGGTCTAGCTTGGCCTTCATCATGTTCACCAGGGTTTGGTCCAGCCTGGCCTTCATCTTGAACGCTAGCAACAATCCCCGACACGTCCTCATCAGATTCTGACTCACTGTCTGTCAGCCCAAGTTCAGCATATAATGACGATGATTCATCATGACCAGAGGATTCAGTTGGTGTGGAGGTGCGCCTTTGGAAGATAAACTGATTTGTAGGGCTTTTCTTCTTTGGTGTCTGAAGGGTGAGTAGATCAAGGGCAACTTGTTCATCACTGACTTTCTCTTTACCCTTTCCCTAAACCTCTGGAAGCGGTTGAAATTTCCCAAAGTCAGGTTCCCTGATCACCACAGGAGGAAGTGGACCTCGATGCGCATCATAAACCTCCTCTAAACTTTCCTCTATTGCCCTTTGCATTTTAGCCTCTTCATCATCAAGCCTAGGTTCATTCTCTGGAACACCTTCATTAGCAAATTAGTCAATTAACTGTAAAGGGCTCTTTGGCTTTCGCTTCTTTGTTACCTTTCCAGCTTTAGATTGTTTGGCTGGAGATGGTGCCTCAAATATCTCCGTAACCAGCTTTCGTTTCTTTTCTTGAGGCTTGGCAAGTGCAGATTTGGTTTGTTGAGACTTGGAGGCCTTGGTGACTGCAGGTTTTGTGACTGGTGCTGCTTTAGGTGCTGAAGGCTTAGAATTCTTAGTTTCTTTATGTTTGGTAGCCTTAGAAAGTTTAGGTGCAGGAGAATCAAAATTACTAACTTCTTCACCAGCAAGATATCTTTGATGCTTAGCAACTTTCTCTAGATAAGCATTGTAGTATTGTTCACCTCGAATGTCATCAGTGATAAGATCATTCGGAATAGGCATCCCAAAGACTTCCCGTTTGGTTCCCTTAGCACTAAACTTTAGGTAACCCATAACAGACTCCTCATTTGGCAAATGAAGTGGAGAACCTGGTCTCGGGTAGAATTTGTGCTTGCTTTGTAAGTAATGGATGATGATCTTGGAGAACCTAACACTTAGGATCACAATAATGGTGGCTTTCTTCTTTCCCTAAGTGTGTTGTACTAGTTTGTTTTTGTCATCGATGAAAGTGTGCATGGATTAGGTAAATTCTTCCCACATCCTCTCTACAATTTGTAACACCAAAGCCCTTGATCTTTCAAACCCTGAGGTCATTAATGATTGTTGTGAGTGCTCTCCACGGCTAAACCATGTCATTAGTCACTACATCAGACAAGGTTCTGACAACTTTGGGGTAACCCAGATCGTTGACAAGTTTGATAAGGACATCAGTTGTTGGTAGGGAAGTAAATGCATTATTGTTGTCGACTGGTGTGATCTGAAGGGCGTCTCTGAGTGTATCTTTGGTTAGATCGAACCATTGCTCATCTAGTTGACAGCTGTAATTCCCTGTGGTTTTGTCATATCAAACAGTGTATGTAGGTCCAAGGTGTTTTGGATCTGTTGAGCCTTTGTATGATAATAACTAACTTGAATAAATCCAAGTTAACTATATAAGAGACAATGACTATGAATACTTATGCTAATGCAGAATCTTAACACAAATTTATAAGAAGAACAATGTAAATACTAACTTTGTATATTGCCTATGATTTCTATCAGGATTGGTACCTAAAACACTATGTCGGTAGGGTTACCTTTTATACACCAGGAAACCCTAATAGGCGGAGTTTACTACGTGTGAAAGGATAATACTTATCCTTTCCTAATATATCTCTAAGATAACTATTCTGTTACATAAACAGACTTAACTAAACACGACAAGTACTAACTATAATACTGCCAGACGTAAACTTACTACCTTTTGTACTCCAGACTTAACATAGTATTGGCTGAACCTAACTATACTACCAGACTTTATACTATTATACTATAAGTTTTAAGTCTTTTACAATATATTTCCCAACAATCCTCCCCTAACTTGATCTTTACTTGTGAACTTCAAGTTTCTTTAAGTACCTTCATCTTTGAGCTTCTGAAAATTGTTGTAAACTTTGTCTTTTAAAATATTTGGAACTACCACATTTGATTTTCTTAAATTACTTGCAGCTCCTTGTTCTTTGCAGCATCTTTTTGAAACAGGTACACTTGTATCATCTCTATTTGATCTTTGCAGCAACTAATCTTCATAACTTTTCAGCAACACTTCATATCAGCAACACTTAAACAACTATATTGACTATATGTACATCAAATCATAAAGTTTCAGACTATTCTCATCATTTCCAGGTGTGTTAACTCTGTGAGAGGGGGGGAATCATTAATAATTTAAATGGATTTGAGTCTCATTTACCAGTTAGCCATTAACTCTGGAGTAGTCAGTCCTTTGGCCACCAGAAAGGCGCATGTCCATGGTTGACTGAAAACCATTTCAACTCTCAGTACGTGAAACATCGGTGAGTTGAATACCATATGGTTTTTTGGCAAACCATTACAACCATGAACGGATTTGAGATGCCTTTACCTGTAGCCGTTTGCTCAGGGCTAGTCAATCCTTTGGCACCTAGAAAATGTAAATTACATGCTAGATTGATTACCATATCAACTCTTTGTACATGAAACTTGGTTAGTTGATTTACAGCCTTTTTTTGCGTAGTGTCAAACCATCTAATATGATTTGCAATTTGTCTTTACCATAAGCCATAATCTCATGGACTAGTTATGGTTTTTCCACAGCCTTTACCACAATCCATAAACTTGTGGGCTAGCCAACTCTTCACTCAAACAGATATGGTGAGTTGAAAACCATACAACTTATTGGCAAGTTGTCAACCATAAAACGGATTTGAGAAATACTTTTCCATAAGCCGTACCCCTGTGGTCAAGTCAGTTCTTAATGCTGGTTAGGCTTGGTGAACTAAACACCATTTGTTGTGTAAGTGCTAAAGCACCTCCACCAAGTGTTGTTCTCCTCATCTCCATTCTAGATCTTCAACTTATCAATTTCCATAGATATGCTGATAATTCTTTCAAACACTTAAGCTTTAATCCCAGCTTTCTTCTCAATCGATTTTACCAGCTTTTTCTTAACTTCAGTATTTTGAGCAAACAACTTCTTCTTAAGCATCATACTGCACACTTCTTCTGACAAGGGATATGACCTTTCAGCCAACATATAAATGGCTGTTGTGTTATGTAAGTTCAAACAGTGAACATTACATGAATCATAATATCTCCAGTTCACTATAGGAATGTGCATAGGTAAACTCCACACAGTATCTTCACTTTGTGGTGGATCAAACATAATCCTAAGATTTTCAGCAAATGCACTCTCCAAATCTTCTTTAGGACCATAAGCAGTAGTCTTTTGCAACATAATTTTATACAAATCAACTAAATCATCTCTTGAGATATTATGCAGCATTGCTCCAAAATCAAAACATGAATCATTTTGATTTGCTCTGATGAGGTGACAATAACCTTTACCTCCATGTCTAAGAATCTTCCATTTCACAATCTTTGAGGATGCAATATCACCTTCTCTAGATTCAGGTTCGGTAGAGTATGCAAACCAATCCCTTTTCTAGCCTTTGACTTTCTCCTACTCATTTTTAGAACTGGTTGCTTGACCTCAATCTCTTCTTCTTTCACAAACTTGGCAGATTCAGGTATAGGAATATCTTCAACATCCAATACCTTTTGCTTCTTTTTCTCAGCTCTTAAGAGTTTCACCAGACCTTTTCAAACTTTCTTTCTCCTTTTCAGAATCCATAGGAATAAAATTTTCTATGCTTCTGATAGTTCTCTCAAATTGTACCTTGAGTTCCTCAAAAGACAACTTCTTAAGTTGAGGAATTGTCCAACCATGACCTTGACTTCTGACATAGTTCATCATGTAGTTTCTCTGTTAGCTGAGGGTCATGGTTATTCTTCTTGCTTTCAGCTTTTGTTCTCTATCTCCCTTCTTCTTTTCTCAAAACTAATCTCAACATTATTCTTGCATAATCCTACAGCATCATTATCGGTACCAAAAATACTTTTTCTTAATTCCGTGCTCGCTTCCATCTTGCTCTGATTAAATCCCAATCTTCTTCTGTATAATATTGAGCTTGTTGTTGAACTTCAGTAGCTCTTTTTCTTTGTTGTTCAGTCATCTCAAGCTCATCATTCAATCTTTTATCAGCCAATTCATCTAATCTTTGAAGTTTAGCTTTTCTTTCAATTTCAGCTGCCTCTTGAGCTTGGATTCTTGCAATCTCTGCTAAGTTGGCTTCCTCTTCTCTAATTTGTTTCTTTGATCTTTTAGGCTGAGGTTGTTCTTCAAGTACTTCCTTTCCTTTTCTTTGGCTGACTCTGACTTCACCAGAACTAATATTTGTGAAACCAGACTCAATCTCCTCACTAGCAGACTTAAACTTTTCAAAAGCAGACTTTCTATCACCAGAACTAACTCCAACATCCAATTTCTTCTTGAGACCAGACTTAACTTTCCTAGTATAAGTCTTAGTCTTTTGAGAAGCCACCTGCACTAAGGTCTCAGCAGCCTACAAACCACTTGGACTAATGTCTGCCTCCCTTGAATCTTTGCCCTTAGAAGTTTTAAATACATCTTTTTCCCCTAAATTCCTCCCCTGTTTGGAAGAATTAGCAACATCTGCACTCTCTGAGTCACTTAGAACCATCTTCCTGTTTGGTAATTTTTTCTTTTGAGAATATTTTCCAATTTCTTGACCTTCTTTACCAACTTTACAATGGCTTTCCCCATGGTCTACTTAGTTTGCTTAAGCTCTGTCTCCAAACTATCAATCCTAGTAACTAATTGAGGTACTAGGTGCAGCAAATCAGCTACATTGATACTTGTAGCCTCAACATAAGTTGAAGTAGGACCTTGAAGTAGGACCTTGAAGTAGTGGGGACTTAGGAGGTGTTGTTATACAGGTGAAGGTTGTGGTTGGTCATAGGTGTGTTACATAGGTTCAGGTGATATGGATTTAAGTTCAGTTAAAGATGTCTCAACTTGGGTAGGAGGAGTGTGAACAACATCAGATGATGAGCCATAAAGTTCAGTCTCAGTTTCTAATTCTTGATCTGGGTGGGGTTCAGTTGTAGGTTGAGAGGTAGAGGGTACCGATGCATTTGGTGGGGGTTGTGATTCAACAGGCCCTTCTTGTGGTTCACCTTGGTGTTCATCATGTCCTGCAATCATGCTAGCTAAAATGGTCTATTCACGTTCATGTTCCCAAAAATCTTTTTAGTCAATTAATAAGCTAAATAAAGATTTGTGTTAACAGGTTTAGCTTCCAAAACCATCGATAAAAATTTGGGATACATTATAAACTTTTTCTGACTTGTTACATTGGCCACCATTGCTTCAAAAATAATTTTAGAAAAATTATAAGTTCTTCCAGTAGATAGACAGATTAGTGCAGTAGCAAGTTTGCTACCAAACTGATCCCATCCCCCACTTTTAGAACTTATACAATGTAGAATGTGGTGGACCATAAATTTCCAATTAGGGGTAAAATGCTTTTTCCAAAATGTAAAAGTATTATCTACTATATACCCTAAATTAGCCATCCCCTCAAAATTTTTAGCATTAGTGAACTCAGTGATACCATTTTCATATGCGAGTTTAAGTTTATTTCTAACAGATGATTCAGAAATTGTGTATTCATGGGTATCAATTGTGGCTTTTAATTCTTGTTCCCTGATGACGTATAGTCCAACCTCGGGTCATGCACCCGACCCACGAATAGTACTTATACCCAGGCCCATGATGAATAGGCC